>JAYMSY010000108.1:0-15932 GCA_036897685.1 Monsonia emarginata | reverse complement strand
TTTTGTGATCTATGAATTTATTTAATTGAAGTTTGAATTTTGAATTGTTGAAGAAATTGATGATTTGTTATGTTTTTTAAAGTTTCGATGAGATGTGTTTTATTGAAAATTTATAAATTTGTGTAATTTATCATGTCATAATCGTATTATTTAAAATTAAACGGGCCAAATGAATCAGGGTCGGACTAGTCCGTTTATAAATGAGTCAGACTAAGACTAATTTCGACACGACACGATTTGACACGACACGAACATAACGGCCTTATTGCCAGTCCCATGAAAGACCAATGGATTACTATCTGGATAAAAAAAAATTGTTTAATCAAAACCCTAAACAACCCATTTATCTTTTTCACCGTCCTGTCTGGGACTGCAACATCTGACTATACTCTGCATCTTCTGGATACTGAAGTCAGTTTCTCAATTCTTTGCAGGTAATTTTCATCTTTCTGCTTCCCTCATTCCTGTCCTTTTACTTCAATTCTATTCTTGTTTCTGATTTATCATGTTGCTGTGCTTTCTTTTATCTCAATTTTTATGGGTCTGTTTCCAATATCTTCATATATATATATGGTCATTATTGGATGAATCCTAGGGAAATTATTTTTGTAAAATCAAATTAGGTTGCCTTTTGATAAAATTTTGAGTTCGAATGGAAACGACCCTTTCATCGGGTGGAAATGAGAGGAGATGCAAAGTTTTTATAACCTGTGTCATAATCGAAATGGAGATAAATTTTTGTCCGAAGAAGAGCATAGGATTGGGAATCAAAATGTGAAAAAATTACGCACGAATTTGAAAATTAACTCTTACCTCAAACTTGAAAGCACCTACGTGTTTGGTGATACTCTGCCCGTAGCTATGATTGTGATACAAAGGACAGAGAATGTTTAAATTATTTTGTTAGGTATTTAGGTGAAGCCATGCTTTAGCCTTTAGCTATAATAGAATTGGTTTATGTGCTCATTGTCCTTTGACCACGGATATTTCATTTTCTCTATGTTGTATATATTTTTCCCAAACCAAATATATCGTCTTGTCTAAATTGCCACTTGCTGAATTTGCTTCAGTAGAGAATTGGAGATGGAAAATGCAGATTCCTCAGAGGATAGGATCAGTTCCCTCCCAATGGAACTGACTGAATTGATTCTAGGGCGATTGAACTTTAAAGAGGCTGTAAGGACAAGTATATTATCTCGCACATGGCGCCACAAATGGAAGAAACTTCCAAAAATCAAACTGATGCTTGGAGTTGCCGATGCAAATCAGTTTGAAAAAGTTCTCAACGGAATTCTCGTTCTTCACTCTTCCAAAATCCGTCAGTTTGATCTCTGCATACCCCAAAATTTTAGGAGAGTCCCAAACATCTTACCTTTGATGTATCGTCTATCAACCAGTGGCATTAAGTATTTAGATATCACCAATAGGTGCAATGATTATCTGCTTGTCTTGCCTAGCTATCTGTTCTCTTCTCCAGAACTGACTGATTTGTCTACTTGGGGATGCCTATTCAAACCTCCACCTGATTTCTCTGGATTTAATCGTTTAGTCTACCTGAATTTTAGATTCACTACATTCAGAGGAGTCACGTTTGAGAGTTTCCTGGCCAGTTGTCCGCAACTTAAGAATTTAGGGTTGTGTCATTGCACCGGTGTTGGTGACCTTGTTATTGATGCTCCGAATCTAAAAAACTTCTATATTGAGCAATGTTATGACATAAAATCTTTGTATTTTAAGAACACATGTAATGTTACCCGTGCTTTTATCGACATGGATAGCTGTCCAGAGTCTCTCAGCATGAGAAGTGTTTTCGGTGCCCCTTGTAAAATTGAAAAGCTTATCCTCAGTGGCTCCAGGGACTCGTATCTGAAGGTTGGTTACTTTATATTTATCTAGTGAATGCCTCTCAAGTTATAAGTTAAAATCTTTCGTATGTTTGCAATACAGTTTCTGGCTTCAAATAGTTCCCTCTACCACCCTGGGTTGCAAGATATTAGTTTCCCCAACTTTGATCAGTTCTCATATGCTCGCTGCTCTATCAGAAGCTCTCCCAACTGTAGGGAACTTCTGGTTCAGGTTCACTTTTTAAAACTGCTAATATGTCCTTTTGATGTCAAATTTTGCCAAGACCTTCACTTTGTACTGAGATTGACTTACATTTGTTTATAGTACAAAAAATCCGTTGGTGCCAAGAGCTCTGAGATGAGATACTCTAAGGAGGGCGGTTCCCTGAATCAGCTGGAGATCCTGGACGAATTCGAGGGAATTGGTATTAATTGGGTGAGAGGGGTGAGACCCGAGCTGGAAATATTCATGTTACTACATGCTGATTTACCAGCTCTGAAAACTCTGAGTGTACAGCTAAAATATGATGCTACTGCTGATTTTGCGTTGGGAGTGCTGCAGCTGATGAGATTTCTGCAACCATTGCCGGATTCATACTCCATAGAGGTTGCGCGCCGACTGCTTAAGTAGGTGCTGGGGACAATATGAAGCTGCTTATGTTGTTTGTTGCTTGTTTATGTAATATTGTTGGGAGTAGCTACTCCTGCAAAATGCTAATGCTGCTGCTGAGTATTGTTGTTGCTTGTCACATGAGCAGTGAACATAAAGACACCGTTGGTTTTCTTGTGTTATTCAGTTCCTGGAAAAATAAAATGACCAGCACAAATGTGCATTTGTTCTGTAAAATTCTAGGTTTTCTTTTCTTGGACATTTCTATTTTTTGTTCTGATGAATTTATTTTGTTTTGTTTTATGGGGAGGCTTAGGTTCATGCCCCTCCACAATGGTAGATGACAAGTTGCTGCATGGTGGAGGTAGTTGCGGCAGTAACATAGATTCTATTTCAAAAGCTGCTGCAGTTTTAACTCGGCGAGCTACATAAAAAAATTATAATTTTGTAGGTCGACGAGCTGACCATACCAGCTCGCCGAGCTGCATATGATAGCAACAAAAATTAGTTGTATCACTGTAGAATTTGATGCGAAATAAGGTGGGATCAACTATTTTGTATTTGACATCTACAATGATCGTTGCATAGTTGTGGTTTCTAGCTAAGGACAAATGGAGATGCTTTACTCAAGGATAAACCAATTATTTGAGTCCAATCAGTTATTTTTCTTTTTTGACATAACTTTATCAAATTGTTAATCTTAATTAGTTAAGATATCTCATATCTCACCATAATTCAAAAGATTGGGAGAAAATATATATTTTTCGTTTTCTTTGTACTTAATTAATTACATGCCAATTACAGTAAAACAAACTGTTTGTGTAATTGCGCACAAAATTTATCACTCTAATTTCTCTGGTAGGACTCAAATTTGCATTTAAAATACTTTCAAAACTTATGATCATTTGTGAATGCCAACATGATTAAGTTTAGTTACACTTTTGGATTGTGTTGAATTTAATGAAGTCAAGCCGTAATTCTTCAATCAACTAGGGATAGAAACGACTGGTCGTTAAGACAATACGACCTGTAGTATCTTTCTTCGGAGAAACAACTTTGGATTGAACTGAAATTATTTTGAAATTATGGGGAAACACTACAATTAACTATTTTCCATCTTCAACTTTCAATTTACCCACTTTTATATTTCTTTTCTGGTTTTTACCATATAAACTCCTAATTTTCATTTCCACTATTCTCTGCTCCAAAGCCAAAGAAGAACAGTGAGAATCAGCTCCGAGAGGACGAAAGCTAAATCTGCAATCTGATTTTCATTCTTCAATCTGGGTATGTTCTGTAATTTCCCATTTCTCTCTATTTTGTTTCAATTTTCTCTGTTTCTCTGCGTAAAATTTGCACTGCTTCCTCTAAAAGTGCTGTCTTTCTTGTCCATTTCTTCGCATGATCTGACTCTTCTCAAATTGGGTTTGATCCTTCAGTTCCAAGCTGGTTTCGACACATGCGAAATTAGTGAAGCTAGGATTGTAGATTTAACTAATCTGTGGAAATTTCATTGAACCCTCTTCATTGATTGCTTGGAAAGCTGTAGAAAACACATCAAACTTAGTTTTTGGATCCTGCATCTGATGATATTGGGTTAGTTCCATAGAGGTTATCTCGATATTAAGCTGAAATGGGTTCTTTGGGTTCAGTTGAGTTCGGACAATGATTGTTCAATTTTCACTTATCTGTTTAGTTTTTATAGATAATTCATGGGTTGCCTCCAATTTGTAATCTTTACCTGGAATTTGGAAGGGCTGTGAATATAGAAATGTATTGTGGGACTCAATTTATCTAGATCTTCCATTGTCTATGGTTTGTTATGTGATCCTGTGATGGCTGAATGCTGCAGATGGGTGATGTTTTCATTCCGGATTACACTGATCTTCCTCAAAGCATTATTGAAAGCATACTCGCTCGACTACCGATAAGAGATGCGGTAAGGACAAGCATCCTGTCGAGTAGATGGAGGTACAAATGGGCTACACTCACCCAGCTTGTGTTTGATGAGACATGTGTTAGTGTATGTAATGACCGAGATCTTGTGGAGAAGAGCCTTGTAAAATTCATTACCCGAGCTCTTTTTCTTCACCAAGGGCCAATTCACAAGTTCCAGCTCACTACCTCGACCCTGGAGAGCTGTGCGGATTTAGATCAGTGGTTGCTTTTCCTATCAAGAAATGAAGTTAAGGAATTGATTCTTGAACTAGGAGAAGGGGAGTGGTTTAGGGTTCCTTCGTGTCTTTTTAGTTTTAAGAAGTTGACTCGCTTGGAGCTATTCCGTTGCGAATTGGATCCACCCTTTACTTTTAGAGGTTTTTTGTGTTTGAAGACCCTCAACCTTCATCAAGTTTTGGTTGCCCCTGATGTGATTGAGGGTCTTATTTCTGGCTGTCCTCTTCTTGAGAGCCTATCATTGTCATACTTTGACAGTCTTGCTCTTAATATCCGTGCCCCAAATCTAAAGTACTTATGCCTAGAAGGTGAATTCAAAGACATTTTCCTTGAAAAGACTCCACTTTTGGTTTCTCTTTCTATTGCCATGTATATGACTGATGACATTGCTGAGCACTTTGAGCAAAGCTCAAGCTGCAATTTTATTAAGTTTCTTGGTGGTGTACCCTTACTTGAGAGGCTCATCGGGCATATCTACTTCACAAAGGTAACATGATCTTTATGTTTTACGATAATTAGTCATGTTGAAATGATTATTCGAGGTTTTGAATAACTGTATTTTAAATATAACAAGATTGGTTCTCATTTGCAGTTGAGCGTAAAGCAATGCTAATCGCTTACTTCTTTTTGTTTTCTTTCTTAAGTATTTAAGCATAGGTATCGACCCAAGAAAACTCTTAGTTACGTACAGCCATTTAAAGTTCATTGAATTAAATCAAGTATGTTTTGAAGATGCAAAAGAGATTCTTGTTGTTCTTCATTTGATTGCCAAGTGCCCTAATTTAGAGGAGCTTCAATTATCAGTAAGTTATGGTAAACTTGTTCTGATTTTTATTTTATTTTTAAGTAGAGTTTTATATTGTTTATCATGAACATTCAGGTGCTTTGTGTATATATCATCTCAACTTTACATATCTAAGATCAATGCACAAATACATTTTTCTACTCATTGTTTCTTTAGGGGTCCCCAACCACATTAGCTGCAACAGAAGTCCCTGGTCCAGACTTTTGGGTGAAAGAATGCCCTTCAGATTGCCCATTCAGAAAACTAAAAACTGTGAAGATGACAGATCTGTATGGCCTTGCGCACGAGATGGAACTTATCAAATTTTTGCTTGGAAGTTCACCCGTGCTTGAGTCAATGAGTATTACGCCTAGCACATATGCTACTGAAGGAAAGCTGAACATGCTGATTGAGTTGGTGAAGTTTCGAAGAGCTTCTGCTCTAGCCGAAATTTTGTTCCTTCAAGATTAAGCATTTTCTCTATGGCGTAGATATTCTTGTTATATTTTCTGTCCCTCTTCATTTCCTTGGTGACAAATGCTTCTAGGAGTAGTATGTACCAAGTTATCGTTAATGAACTACATTCTTTATTTGTTGTATTGAAAACACTCCTTAGATTCAATAAAGTAGTTGCATTATGATCTGTGCTTCACATTATAGATGGTAACAAAGAAACTGCATTGAATATGGTTGGAGACGCATTAGGCAATTATGAACTGAGTGAGATTGTGTTTTCTGTACCACCTTTTGCATTTTCTTCAATTTCTAAGCTAACTGTGCATTGCAGCTATTCAGTTTCAGTTCATTGCAGATATTTGTATAATGCATGTATATATAATGCAAAGAACCAGCCCTGTGAAGCCAATGAGTTGTAGAAGTTGCCAAGTAGAATTGCCAAGAAGCTAAATTCATTGCACAATACCATTATTATTAGAATAAACACCAATAACACAGATCATCAGCTCAACTAATGGACAAGAAACACACAACCTGAAGGTAAGTTTCTCAAATCCTTCTGTACAAAGTTATAAGTTGGACCAAGTTCTTGAGACTTGACATATGGTGATACTATTACTATACACAACATGACGTCCATTTCACCTCATTCTTGCTATGAAAATGTAGTATCTGTACCATAGATTTCTTCGCTTCTGAAGTCTGCAACTTCCATTTGTATTTTCAGGAATTATGTGTCACCTGGGTCCAGAAAGCTCCATTGCTTGGACAAGCAAGGAAGAGTCATCAGTGAGATCAGAGTATCTCTCTGAAGACGAGAACTCGTTGGCTCTGCTCCTGGTGGTTTCAGCTCTCTGTGAAGCTTCCCACTTCTCTGCCAACCCGTCTCCTTCAAGCATCCTAACCACTTCAGACATCTTGGGTCTGTGGCTTGGAAGGTATTGGGTGCACAATAGAGCCACTTGAACCATTTCTTCAAGCTCTATCCGGTCATAGTCACTCTTCAGGTCCTTGTCAACTACCAAGTCAAGCTTCTTCTCCTGATGAATCTTCCTCACCTGCATAGTAAGCCGTAAACTCTTAAATATCAGCCAGCTCTTACAGATTCTTTGAAATTGAATAACAAGAAGAAAATGTTTATGTTCAGCTCACCCAGTCGAGCATGGCGCCTTTTTGGTTTGCAGATTTCCCAAACTCTAGAGCTCTGAGGCCAGAGATCAACTCAAGCAACAGAATCCCAAACCCGAAAACATCTGTTTTATCAGAGGATTGGCCTGTTGAGAGGTACTCAGGAGCTATGTGCCCGACAGTGCCCCTCACAGCTGTGGTGACATGTGAATCCCTGTGATCCAAGAGCTTTGCCAGCCCAAAATCTCCAACCACAGCCTCACAGTAGTCATCAAGCAATATATTCGCAGCCTTAACGTCTCTGTGAATTATCTTTGGATCGCAATGCTCGTGCAAGTACTGCAATCCCCTCGCTGCTCCCAAGGCAATCCTCTTCCTTGTTCCCCAATCCAAAGCTGGTTTGGCTGAGAAAAGATAGTTACAGATTATGTTATGTTCATGTTAAACATACAAAAGCAGAGAAAGCGAGGCTTGGATGAATTTGAATTTGACATTACATTTGAGACGCAAAGCTACGCTGCCATTGGACATGTAAGGGTAAACTAGAAGCCTCTCAGTTGCAGTCATGCAAAATCCATATAGCCGAAGAAGATTCCTGTGCACTGCAAGGCTGATCATCTCAACCTCAGTCTGGAATTGGATCTCCCCTCCGATTGCATTTCCATCTTTGAGCCTCTTCACAGCAACAACAGTGCCATCTTGGAGATACCCTTTGTACACATTACCGAAACCGCCCTTCCCAACCAAGTTCTTGCTGCTGAAGTTGTGTGTAGCAACCTGAAGCTCTCTGAACTGAAACCTCTTCAAGTTTCCAAGGCACAGTTCTTCGCGGTGCTGTTCTGTAAGATCACAAATTTTCATAATAAAGGCATCTACTTAAGTTTCATTTTCCCAAATATCCAGATTAGTCATATATGTTATGTCATAATTTGTACAGTACTTACCATTTACATCAAAGAATATTTGCTGGTTGTGCCTTTGCCTCCACCAAAGAAGGAAACCAAATCCAAGAATCAATGCACAAATGCATCCAAGGCTTGTACCAAAGGCTAGAGCTATTTTATGGCTCTTTGGTGTCTTAGAAGGCTCAGAGTCTAAAACAAGCACAATTTCAAAAAAAGACATGTAAGAATAAGTTATAAGCACATTACCATAATAAATAATTGCATACATATACAAGTTAATCTTTCAAATGATAGCTTCTTTCAAAAAAGTGAAGTGTGGTCATGAACTGAGATTCAAAGTAAAAACATGATTACAGAAAAGGTAAAGAACCAAGTAACCAACATAGCATAGCTTTCAATAAGAACAACATAATCATGAATTTTTTTTAAATGATTAAAGTAACAACGGGCGGGAAATATGTTTACTTGGTGAGTTATTCAAAGTGAAGGAAAGAGGCATGGGAGTCGTTCCAAAGCAGTCTTTCTCAGTTCCGGTGGCGCATATCAGAGGGTTTCCCACAATGCTGTGTCAATTCACAAAGGAAATGAGTAAAATTCAGTAGCAGCAAACAAGAAAATGAAACTGTTTTGTTATAGGAACTTACTTGAATGTTTTTGTTAACAAGCTGGGGACAGGACCACTCAGATTGTTGAAAGAAAGATCACTACATACAAAGATTAAACAAAAATTAGATCATAATCATTTTAATTTTTTTTGCAACTTAAGAGCATGAAATTGTAAGTAATGAAAGGTGTGAGAGGAGATTACAGAAAAGCAAGCTTGGTCATGTTAGCCAGAGACAATGGAATTCCACCTGAGAGACTGTTGTTGTTTAGCCTCCTGATGCAAATTCAAATGAAATGATCATTGAGATTCAGAACAGAAAAAATTTAAAAAAAGGTTCAAATTATCATATAAAGTTTTGAACTTTACTTACAAATATTGGAGGGTTTTGAGTTGGGTCAAAGAATTGGGGATTCTACCAGAGAACTGGTTATTGGAAAGATCAAGTGTTTGAAGCATTGGGAGCCTCCCAAGCTCAGAAGGGATTGGCCCTTTTATATTGTTGTTCTGTAGGAGCCTGGAATTGAAATTTGAAACATAACCCATTATTTATAAGCTCTATCACTAAGACATGAGTGAATAGAACTGATTCTCAGAACTCAGTACTCACACAATTTGGAGATTAGTCAAGTTCCCAATGCTTGGTGACAGAGTACCAGATAAGTTCTGGCTTGGAGTTCCTCTTCACAACAAAAAAACAAAAACAAATCAAAAACTGTTTCTTCTTCCATATGTTTGTTTTGCTAATCATTGCTGTTGTTAAGTTTGAGGTTTGAAGGGTTTGGTCCTAACGGACAGCATATATAGATATAGATATAGATATAGTACTTACAGGCCAATAACAAAATTGTCTTGAGAGCAAGTGACCAAGGTCCAACTACAAGGATCAACAGCAGTTTCATCCCAACTTTCAAGCACACCATGAGGATCCTTCAAAGCTGATTTGATCCCCATCAAAGCTTGCACTACAAACAAGAAGAACCAATTCAACTTCAGCACATATATCACAATTATATATAATTGAAAATGAACAAGAGTCCCACATCATTTATTTGTGCCCATACCTTCATTGTTGACACCTTTTGGAGAAAGCATCCCACAAGCACAACTCCACAAACAGAAACAACAGCAAATAACAGCAGCAACTTCTCTCATCACAGCCATTGATGAATCAAAGTTGATGACTGATGAAGATAGCAAAAACCAGTTTCTCCTATGAGTTTCAACAACACAACCAATGATATAATATGTAATACAAATATTACATCAGAACCCAAGAAAAATTCCTCTTGCTTCCATACAAGAATTGCACTCACTCACTCACTCACTCACTAAACACCACCTCTTGTCAGAGCCCAAGAGCCAAGAGAAAGAGACAGAGAGAGAGAGGTTTTGAGTTTTTTTTTTACAGTAAAAGAGAACTAACATGCCTGCCTGCCACTGCTTCACCAAAGTAAATGTCAAAAATACAAAGAATATATAAAAAGCCAAACCCACATTAACCAAATCTACATTAAATCCAAAAGATGATTGAAAGAAGAAAAAAAAATTCCTTCAATCATGCATTGGCTTAAAAAAAAGGGAGAGAAGAGAGTGATATGGAATTTTCTATTGTATATGAACTGGTGAGCACTTAAAATTCAATAATCAATATTCAAAATAGTATTAAAGATTCATAATCAAAAGATCTAACTTTGTGGGTCAGAGAGTTTGTGCTGTCAGTAGAAGAAGAAGAAAAAGAAACACAATTTGCTTTGGTTTGATAAGCTTCTTAAGCTACTGTTTTGCCTTAAGAATCCAACATTCTCTGAAGTTGCCCATTCATTAAAAGCTAAAATTCCATTTTGCTTTTTTCTTTCTTTATGAAAAAAAATAATTGTGAAGATGAGAATGAGAATCTCTAGGGACAGGGCTCGAGATTGGTGATGTAATAGCTCCTTGTGAGATGAAATCTTTGTTGTCTCAATTATTTCTTTTTTTTTTGCTTTTGAAAAAGAAATTATAATCTCACTTGTGAATTATTTTTCTTTTTTTTGTCTGCTTTATTTATTCTAATGCACTCACTCATCAACAATTCTTCCACACAGTCAACAGACAGTCCATTAAACAAATCCAAAAAAGCAACCAACTTTAATAAAGCTAAAGCTAAAGACTCACTCCTTCTCTCTCAAATTTCAATCCATAAAGCTAACACGAGTACGTAAGAGTGATCATAGTAGTGGTTGTCATTCGGCTGTCACTATAGTGGTCACCGTCGATTGACATAAAAGTAGTTAATTTTGGCTACGGTTGTCATGTAGCTCAGTGAGCTGCAACTACATAGAAATTTTATTTTTTGTCCAATTGTAGTCAACGTGTGAAGAAAAAATTGTAGCGCGTCGAACTGCAACGTGACGACAACCTCCCACTGTGGGAACCGCTGTCATGGGCAATTGGGTCCACAAATTGCATGGGGCAACCAATTTTTTGTTGTCTCATTGTGGACACTCTAAGATCACCCACGATGGTGACTGTGAGTGGGGCTACGAATATTTTGCAGCCAATTGGAGCCGCAATCGATATACATATTCTTTCTATGATTCTATCGTATGTACACTCTGATCGTTCGGTCTGTCAGGTCTGCTTCACAAGCCCACTTAATGTAGGTTTAAATGAAAAATGAAATTTCATTTCATTTAGTCTACGGCTACGCATTCCGCCTAACAAACTGCTAAAACGAAATAGAAAACAGTAAAAATCTCACGTGAAACCCACAAAATGACGTCAATTTGGTAGGCTCCATGAGGTTGGGCCATAGTTGCTCTTACATACATATCATATGTATGTGTGTGTATGATGAATTGATCATGTGGGTCCTATGTAGAAATGGGTGAGGTATGAGGCATGCATGAGAGCAATGAGTGTGATCCAACATTGAAATTGAATGGTGGGTGATGAGGAACAGGATAGTAAATGGTGAGGATCAGCAGAGGAAAAACAGAGGGACTCTGCGGGTGAGTGAAGCACTAAAATAGGACCTGGACTCTCTGTTGTGAGAGACTATAAAATATACAGCACCCTGGTTTGGGGTGGCTCATGCCAAGCCCTGCATGTGCTCTGTGTTCCTCGCCCGTTGACTTGGTGTGCTCTCAACAATTTTTTTTGTTTTCTTTTATGAACCAATTGGGGATTGGTTTTAATGATCTCCACCATCAAAGTAAAGTTGGTTTTATCTTATTCATATATTTGGGGTGGAGCAATTTGTCTTTATTTTTTTTACTTTGCATATAAAATTTATGCTTTTGAAGGTAAAGTTGACCATAAATTTGTTTTTGGTTCACATGAAGATGAAACTTGTGGATGAAATGATCATAAAGGCAAGAGAGAGAGAGGGGTAGAGCCTTTAGTTTGTAGTTTGTAAGAGTGTTCACAATGGGGCTACAAATTTAGTTGTTATTATGGGTTGTCAGCCTGCAACTGACTGTCTCTATTGTAGTATTGTCAAGCTGTCAACAGCGTAGTCAATTTTGGTACCTGCCATTGCAGCTCGCGGTTGCAGCCCATTTTCAGGCAAAAAAATGAAAGGGAAAGATGAAACAGAGAAGATCAACGTGAGAAGCCACATTTGTGTTATCCCATTGTGAACACTCTAATGCCAATGCTAATCTCTCAAATAACATATTTGTTGTGGTGTTTTAGCAATTAAGATTTTCATCTCAAGTCTCGGCAAAAATACAATTTAGAGGAATCGAGTTTTCCTAATTGTCCAGCTTATACATATTGAAGGAAAGAAATTTACTTATATTTTGATCCCAATAACTCTTATATATGATGGTACAGTAAGAGTGTCTTAAGATAGAGATAATGATTCATTTCATGTCCTAATCATATATTAACCCATTAAAAGAAAATTATACACTCATCAAAATTGTCATTTTGGGAGGAAGGAGTGCATGGATGAGAGTAACACAATGATACTATGATAGTACACAAAAGAACACTTTGTTTTGTAGGGAAGACAAAAAAGAGAGGAGTGAGTCATGAAAGAGAGCAAAACCATCATTAAGAATGTGGGGTTCACTTAACTTCACTCACCATCCCTTGCTTTTTCCTAAAGTTTTTGGGGACCTAACCTAAACAACACAGCCATTGAACATGAATGAGAATTGCATCCCTCCCTACCCACTAGGGAATTTTCAAGCAATATCTCACCAACAAGGAGAGTAAGATTTGTGATTGAAGAATATTGGACACCACAAGCCCAACATCTAAAGTTGGAATCAGCTAACGAAAGTTTGTAGCGCTCTAAATTTTCAGTTGAATTGATATTCTATTGTCGCATTGATTGAACAAAGTGATAAACAACTAGTTTGTGCATTAACACATGTACAAGATGATAATGAGTTACATGTGAGAGATTTGTTAAATAATCCTTCAATTACTTGTTTAAGTTTTTAATAGAGTTGGTTTTCTACCATATATATGAAATAATAGGACTAGAATCAAAGATATTGGTATCTAAGGGTATTTTTAATGCAACACCCAAGGTCTTTCCCACAAAATGGTCTCACACGAAGAAAAAAAAATATTTTAAAAGTGCATACCTGTAATTTTTTAACTTTTTGCGTTGAAAAAAGGACCAAAAGTAACCATATGGGAGAGGTACCAACCTGACAAGCGAAGTTAACTGCCCTCATTTCTATCGGATGTCTTAACCACTGGCTATCACAGTGGCAATAGCCGGCTGACAGTTGCTGCGATAGCTACTGTGACAACCTATTAGAGATAACCTAATTAAGTTGAGAGATCACATTGACAAAGGCACAAAAGATATGGGAAGAGCCAATTTTGAGACCACAAAGATCACAACCCAAGCAATGAGGATCCAACTAGGTGGATTCTTATAATTTGACAAAATATGGTCCTCTTTGTCTTCTTTAGTCACTTCAGTCTTTCAATCCTCTTTGGCTCCATTATGTACAAGCCCTGTTGCTCCATTAAAAACTCTCTGATCACCAGTGGGTTAACAGATCTTGGTGTCAATATTGGGTCAAACAAGTGGGGCTTCACAAAAATTGACCAACGATCCAAATGAAGAAGATGTGCACCACATGATCATAGGAGGGTTACCCAAATGAGTAGGAAATAATTGTTCTTCTCTAACCACTTGTTTTTTAATATATTGGAGCATATATTGAGCTGAGCCACTACTTTTGATCACCCAAATTTGTACTCACCCACATGATTTGGCTTTAGCCTCTGTCACTTGAAGAAGAAAATAAAAAAAAAGAAGACACAATTATATTATATACCCTACAAATTTATATGAACCCCACCTTGTCTCCTTTGTAATGTTTATGCATTCTCTTCCTATTCTCCTTCCCCACCACAACACCATTGCTTTGTACTTGATGCAGAGAGGTCACATTTCACAGCCTCTTTCACTAACATCAAACCCTTCTTCAATATCATTCATTCCTTTTTCTTTGATTCCCTCACGCATCGAACATGGACACTTGCAAGAGTTCGATCTCTAAAGATTCGTGATGTGCACGCTCCACTCAAATCTCCATAACTTGCATTGTTCATTTCATTTTCAACCTCAACCTGAAGGTACTTCTATGCACTATGTGTATGGGACTTCATGTCAATAGTCAATACCCGAGACGTCTACTTGGCCAAGTGGGCAATTGCTTAGATTCTTTGACACAATGATTGATCACTTTGCCTGATAAGTGACAATACTGCAAATAAAAGGAAACATGTCAATTTTACAAAGTCCACTCAGTCAAATAGTCAAGTGCTTAGATTCATTGATGTAATAATCAATTTAGTTAGTGACTGGCGATATTATGCATAAAAATATATGTCAATTAATAATGTCTATTCAGCCAAGTAGTCAAGTGCTTAGATCTTTAACGCAATGGTCAGTTCCAATAAATGGTAGAGCACATCAATTAAGTTAAGCAACATTATTCATTACCTCTTTGCCCCAAAAGGTCCTAAAAACAAAAGGATGCATACAAGAAATTGTACTTCTAACTTGCTACTACAACATTACTATTTCAAGCAGAAATGCAATACCGGTAGCATATTAGACAATCTCCGATGCACTCCCAAAGTGTGCTGCCAACTTTTGGCAGCAAACACACCCTGCCAACCATAAAGGAGAGTCCCTACTAATAAATTTTGATGTCTGTTTGCCCCTACCAGAAGCATATTAGACAATCTCTTATGCACTCCCAAAGTGTGCCGCCAACGGTTGGCAGCAAACACACCCTGCCAACCATAATGGAGGGTCTCTACTAACAAGTTTTGATGTTTATTCGCCCCCACCAGAAGCATATTAGACAATATCTGATGCACTCCCAAAGTGTGCTGCCAACTATTGGCAGCAAACTCGCTCTACCAACCATAATGGAGAGTCTTTACTGACAAGTTATAATATTTGTTCGCTTCTGCTCTCAATTGTAACTCAATGAGTTGCAATTAAGAGTAAAGTTAGCCCCTCTCTCCATTGTGCAAAAAAACTTTTGGGGTCATGAGACTCAGTCCCACAAAAATTAGCTGTAAAAGGTGATGTCCCATTAGAGATGATCTTAAATCTTAATGGTCTGATCAACATAGTCATGGTTTGGTTAAAGCTCACATATCACAAATGAAAGAAGAAAAAAAAAAGTGGAAGAGTTAAAAATGTGGAAGGAAGAACCCAATTCCCTTTGAAAAGCTTAGGATGCTTCACACGCAAACCATAACTTTATTTTTCCTTTTTATAGTGCATACACCAACTTTATACACACTGTAGAAATTCCTAATCTCAATTTCTCAATCTCACTCCAATAAAAGAGAGGGAAAAAGCAAACGGTCACCTGCAAAGTTAAAGTAACTCACTCACCCCCACAATGTCCTACCAATTTTCTTTTCTATGATTCACATTTGATTGATAACACTATTCAGAGTCTTACAATTCCATGTTCATCTACGCCTTGTGTGTTATCAAAATGACAAAATCTACTGTACTCGGCATTTTTAAATTTTACAAGTGATAAATATAAATACAGATTAGAATCAACGATTAAAATAATTTCTTTTTTCACTGATGGAAACATGTGGATTTTTATTACAGGAAGCTAGCTGTTAGTTTGGACAATTTCAGGATCAAGAAGGTCAAAAGAATTGCTAACAGAGTAGCAAATGCTCTTGCAAAAAATCTGTAATTTGTCTAATAATGATGGGTGTAATTTTGAATATCTGCCTCTAGATGTTGAACACCTACTTTTGATGGACGGTAGTCTGTAATTTTAACTCATTTTCTGCCTTTCATTCTAATACGAGAGAGCTTTAATCTTATTTGTTATGGTTTCGTGAACCTGTTCAATTTGTTCCTCCTTCTCAAAATAGAGAGAAGGTTGTAATTCCACAAATTACATAGTGAAATTTCTTCTGC
>JAYMSY010000107.1:0-15961 GCA_036897685.1 Monsonia emarginata | reverse complement strand
TTCCTCTCTAGATGGGTCGGCGCAAGGACATTTGGTCAGCCCACTAACACACCTTCTAATGCTCTTGCAACTGCACTAGAAGGGTCGGGTCGGCGAAATAACTGGTTGGTCGGCAGACAAACCCTACTGGAGATGTTACGATCTTCTTCTTCCACTAGCGAGCTACAGAATACGCACATACTTAATATTTTGACCTTATTTAGGCCAATTTCAGCGTCTTCATTTATAGATACCTGCCACAGGGTACAAATAACTCAATTATAACAAAATGGCACTCAAATGTGCGAGAAATGGTCAAATAGGAAGGAAAAACGGTTTATGACACATAACAAAGGTGGAGGATATTGGTGCGAATATGAAGGATAAGGCGGTGGAAAAAGGATAAAACTTGGATGATAAGGCAGGACATTTTGTGAGGGCGAGATAGTTGAACGAGAAGAAAATTCGACATTTGGAGCTTTATTGGGATCCATTTGTGGTCAAATATTGAAAGGATGATTAGTAATTACAAAGAAATGAAATGAGGATTAAGGTTTCCACTCCTCACAATTTATAGACAAAAAACGGCCATTAACGACTATTTTTGTCTCAAAACTTGTGCCCAACAAGTTAAAAATTAAAGATGAGCCTAGTTCAGAGTTGTATGATGCTTTTTTGCATTGTAAAACGTTGTCCTGCATCTTCGAAACCAGCTTTGAACTCATCTCCTAGCTTTCAAGGTCGTAGCTTCCACAGTGATAAAGCCACGGCTTTGAACTCATACCCGCTTCAGATCCTCTTTTGAAGCCCCATTGTAGTCTTTTGTAGACACCCTAAGTGCCTCCAAAGAGCACCCGCCTCTAATCCTGCAACGAAAAAATAGTTCGTTGATTATTCATTAAGAGATTGATAGCGCGCATAAACAAGGATACCAACGGCACAAACAACATTTTGATTCTAACATAGCCCCATTTGTGAGCAGGACGACGCTGGGAGCTTTCAACTATATATTTCCAGGTAGCTTCGAAAAAAAACGTTTTTTGCAGTTGGAGATTATCCATACACATGCAGTTTAATGACATTGAAGTAGAAAAGTATAGGACAGGATATGAATTTGTAGGTTTTCAAATAAATGCATTTGTCCCAAACCCACAACATTTCAAAATTTCTGTTTGGGCTAACCAGGAAAATATAACCCACATGTTTCATTTGGCTAAAATAGATGAAAGATGAGTTGAGCAAATACACTTGCCGGATTCCAAGTATCATACTCCCTCCGTCTCCAAATAAATGACCTATTTGACTTTTAGCGAAGATTAAGGATAATGACTCGACTTTCCCTATGTGCTCTCAAACCTTCCCATGTGCCAATTCACCCATATGTGATAACTAACTGATAGGAAGGATAATAGCGGTATGTCATGCAAATTAGTTTCCTAACAAGCATGATGCTCTTTTTGGGACACCCAATTAAGAAAGTAAGACACTCATTTTCGGATGGAGCGAGTATTACACAGAAAAAAATAATACCACTTAACATGTATAAATAAATAAATAAATAAATAGTAAAAGTTTATACCTCCAAGCAAAAAAATTACTGCTAATGAGCCCGCCCGCGCTCTTGCACCTGCATGGATTTGTTTCTCTGGAACAGGGGAGCAAGTTAGCTCTTGCATCCAAAAAACGCATCAACAAGGGAGAGATATCCACGCTTTTTATAAGGAGTGCTTAGTTCCTCCTCTCTAACAAAAGTGGGATCTCAAGAGTGTTTTCTTTGACACACAGTTGAGAAGAGTTCAGCATCCTTACTTGTGATGACAGGGATGCTCACCGCATCTGAAATCAACTCGGTGGAATCTACATCAAATAATGTTTCTTGTTCTGCAAGGCACCATACAAGCATTTGAGACATAGTATAATAGAAACAACAAAATACTGAAGAGACCAGTTGCACTTTAATCAGCTACATTAAGACATTACAATCAACTCAAAATTTGGATGACACTTTTCAGGTAGCAATTATGTTAATATTGTTCCACCAATAGATATAGTTCACACTGTAACTCAGTAGTAAAAACGGTGACATACGAGAACTTACTGAGGAAAAAGGATTGATCCTACCAATACAATCAATTCGGTTGAGTAGTATTTATCCAGTTCCTAGATCTTGTGATTATATTGAGTAGTTCATATGCTCCAAATGGTCAACTTTCTCTTCACCCACAATTAACCTGAACAGAAAACAACAGTGAATAGAATAGGAGTTCTTATTAGGTTTTACCAAAAAAAATTCAACTTGTGGTTCAATTAGACATGCTTGTACAGTAAGAGCATTAAATCTTACTCATACCCGAACTAATACATTAAAAAAAATGCACTAATGTAAATATTACTCCTTTCCAAACACTTGTAAGTATAACTAAGATCATCAGATGTGGTTATTCAAAACACTTCAAGATTCCTCTGCAGTTCTTTGGAAGTGGAAACTCTTCTTGACATACAATTACGCGAACTGCAGATAAATCACATTAACTTTCAAATCTTTTGAACTTTTGCCTTACAACAGGCTATTCTTCTTCCCTGACCAACTTCCCAGTATCTACATGCTCGGTGCCTTTACCAGTTTCCTAATTTATTTACTAAAAACCATTTGAAACTTGTCTTGCAGAAAAAAAGTTAATTGGGTCCAAATGCAGTTCAGAGAAAATTTTCAAGAAACAGAAAGCAGGAATGAAGAGAGCAAGGACTTACCGCACATTTACACCAGGTATGATCTTCCATTTGGACCTGAGACATCCATACTGCAGAGTGAAAAATATTACTAGTGTATCTTACTCCCTCCGTTCCAAGATAAATAGCTCATTTCTAAAAGTAGTTCCAAAATAAGTGCCCCGTTTCTATTTTAAGTAGTAAGTTTACCGTGAATTGCCAATTATATCCCTTCATAAGTGAGTTAAATTGGAGGCATGGTGGTACATGAGAGGCAAAGGATGGAAAGTCAAACACAAAAATAAGAATCCTTAATTTTTGCAAATGGTCAAAATGGACACTTATTTTGGAATGGAAGGAGTAGGACCTAACTAAATGAACTAGTAACTTTGAGTTTATTATGATTCATGACTCTTGCTGTGAATGGTGAAGAACGAAATAAAACAAATGACTAATTAGAGCATTCATCTATACCAAATCAGACTTGGTATTTCTAAAGCACTTAATGATGTTAACCCAAACAGAAACAGGGTTCCATGCAAACATGAATCTGCATAGCAAGTTCAACAAAATTTGAAGACATTGGGGGCAAAGGAAAGGCATTTACCTGGATTTGTTACCCTGTCACCTTGAACTCCTCATTGTTGGGCGAGTTCAAATGTACTCTACCAGGTTGAGTACTTTCAATCACTACATGTAAAAATAAGTAGGAAATGAAGTCACTGAAGCAAATTTACAACTGCAACCACTAAAGACAGGTTGACAGCGTGAACTAGCACCAGAAAATATCCCCAACCAATAAGCAATATTTCCTTTTCAAGTGAACCTACTCAAAGGAACGGCATATAGATTACATACCATCCTCTGTAGATCAAATAATCTGAGCATCACCACTGTCCTCCAAGACCACTAAAGAGAGGGTCGACATCCATGCTTGTAGGCCACTTTGAGCATCCCTCTTCCACAACCGTTCCAGGTTGCGAACTGCCTCCTTTGTTAATCCTGATTTCATCAGAACAATTCTAAGTGAATTGAATGTATAATCATCTGGTTGAATGGAAGCTTCCATCATTTCCTTGTAAGTTAGAACTGCCTCACTAAATCTTCCAACTGATGCATACAGCCCAAGTACATTATTATAACTCAACAGATTACTTAGAAGACCACGCCCTCTCATCTCTTCTGCAGTTGAGATAGCTTCCTCAAATCTCCTCATTTTTTTGTACATGCACAACATCATCGAATAAGAAAACTCATTTACATCCCCTTTTTCTTTCAAGTATTCAAAAGTCTCTTTTGCTTCTTCAACCAAACACTGGTCAGTGTATAGGTCAATCATACAATTTGAACAATAAACATTGGGCCCCTCTTCCAATGATTGAAGCAGTTTATACACTCCTTGTGCTTCTTTCAAGTAGCCAACTTTGGCATAAAGCTTGATCAAGTTTTTGTATATTACAGCATTCCCACATAGACCAGCATTTTCCATTGCACGAACATAACCAGTGGCTTTTTTAACACTTCCAGCATCAGCAAAAGCATTGATGAGCACACTATAGACTATGATATCAGGTTGCACATTATGTCTAATCATCTCCTCATATAATCTTTCCGCCTTTTCCAGCTGACCTAATTTCACAAAGCTTGAGATCACATCACAATATGAGATGCAATCACTAACTAGCTCAGCATCCTGCATCTTTCTCAAATAAGTTGTCGCTATCTGTGGCATGTTAGCACTCACCAAAGTATGTATTAAACTGGCATAGGTAATCTTGTCTGGAATTACACCTTGAGACCCCATACCTTCGAACAATTGACATGCATTGTAATAGTTATTTACTATCCCATAAGCCCTGATCATCACATTGTACTCAAGGACAGTCAACTTCTTCCCCTCTTGGCAACACAGGAAAACCTTTTCAGCTTCTGACACATGCCCGTGTTCCCCATATGCTTCAATGTTGGCAGAGTAACACTCAGAACTCATGTTACCTGCAAGATGAAACCGCCTGAACCATAACCACGACTTCTCAAGCATTCCAGCGTCTATATACATTTCAGTCAGAGATGATAGGGTGAATTCATCAATCTGAAGGTCCTTTTCGTCCATCTCCGCTACAATGCCTTCAGCCTCTCTAACCATGCGTCTAATTGAGTATGCATACAAGAGAGTGCGGTAATTTACAAGGTTGGGCTCTACACCAGCCTCCTTCATCTTTCCATAATAGCAGGTAGCCTTGTTCATATCACCACATTTAGCATGAAGGGAGATGAGAATATTATACGTTGTAGCGTCAGCTGGACACTTAAGCTCTTCCACCTTTTGCATCAGCAAAGATGCTTCATTTAGCTGGCCATGTTTACCACATACATGAATCAATGTATTGAAAGTCACAGTGGTTGGTACAACTCCTGCTCTAAGCATCAAATCAAAAGTTTTTGATGCTTCTTCAAGTCGCCCAGCTCTCCCATACATGTCAATCAATGTATTATAATTGTAGGAGTCCAAACAAACATTAAAAAGGTTAGAACTTTCTACTTCAGCAGTAGTTGTACCATCCTCCTTGTCCTCAGAAGACCATTTCTTGAACAACTCCTCGGCCTTTTGGAATTCTCCGGCCTTCTTGTACACTTGTGTCACAATTGCCATTGTGACCTCGTCAAGCTCAAGCCCTTGCTGCTTCATCATTTCAAGCCACAGAAGCGCCTCCTCCTTCTGCCCACCTTTGCTATACACATCAATCAATGTCCCGTACGTATAATTAACAGGCACAACTCCCTGAGCCACCATCTCATCCCACAAAATCTCGATGCGACTCCACTGCATTGCTTTCCCAAGAATCCTAAAGATAGCATTGTAATGAATCACATTCAACTCATAACACCCTTTCCTCTTAAACCACCCAAAAATCTCAAGAGCTCTCTCCCATCTCTTTTGCTCCTTCAAGATTACAGTCCTCATCTTGTTACTAAGCTTATCTTCCCAAGGCCCTAAGGCTTCATCCAAGTCCACAATCTCATCCACAGCTCTCAATATAGCCGTAACGAGTCCACCATAACCCAGCCATTTCGTCGAACACTTGGTGTGCATATTCAGGCCTGTACCATTTACAGTCCCACCCTCAACCTTACCCACAATACCCTTCCCATTTACATCACAGCCATCATCTTCAGCAACCCTTTTCAGTTCTCTTGGTGGGTTCTTCTCCAAATACTGTTTTCTCAACGAACGCTCACGCACAACGCTTATCCTGTGGCGGATGTGCTTGTAAACTCTGCGACAATTTTTGACTTCTCCGCCTCCATTGAAACATTCAAGCAGTATGTGGTTGTGGTCAGCGTTTGGAAGTGGAGGAACTGAAACTCCGGCGAGGAAGCAGGTGGTTTCTAGCCGGAGCTTCACATACATAGCTTTCTTCTTCGTCGTCTTCTTCAGAAATGGGTCAAAAAAGAGTTGTTTTTTTGGGGTTTAAGAGAATTTGAAGTTCAGGGTAAAAATGGAGAGCGAAGACATGAGGAAGAGAATCGATTGCAGTGAAGTGAGAGAAGAAATTGAGTGAAAAAAGGTGGAAGAAGATTGCTTCTGAGTTCATAGCAGTTGGCAATAACAGGATTGGATTGATAGCTACAGCCGAAACGAAACGATATGCGTTTTGAGGATAAATTTCTGGGCTCAGGTTCGGCCGCTTTCATTGGCCCAGGCCCAACCTTTTTATTTTTTGTTCATTTTTATTAAAAGGCTGTTCATGTACATTTTTTTCAAATGTTATATAAATCTCAGGAGGTAGTTTTGGATTTATAAAAAAAATTATTTGTAAAAGAAAATGAATAAATGAGATCGAAAGGTTTTGAAATTTTGAGAAGTCGTAGAGTTTGAAATCACATGGTCATTTGTGGATTTTGAAATTATGGGTATTTAAATAAATGTTTTGTTTACAAAATATGCTAATGGAAAGAAATTTGTTTGAAATTTAAAATATTTTGCTTATTTATAAAAATAACTTGTGCATTTCTTACCATAAAATACTCTAATTTCAAAACTCAACTCTCCTCCAAGATTTTCAAAACTTGCAATCTAATTTATTCAATAAATACAATTTTCTTTTAATTCCAAAAATTACTATGTGAGTAAATTCATTCAAGATTTTAATATCCAACGCTTCTTGAAATCTCCATATTTGAGCAAAAAAACATATAAATATGGCACTTGAGGAATTTCAACGGGGCCTATAAGTTCACCACCATAAATAACCCAAAATGAACAGGTTATTTCTTAAGCAAATAAGGTATCTTAAAACGATCCCTAATAATTAAATTTACCATAAGCACCCGGTACCACGATGGTGTAACCCCTTCAACTATGTTTTTGGTAACCCGCTTAAGCATCCATTGTGGATGTTCTTCGGAGCACATAAGATTTTCGTGGAGGACTAAATGAGTTTTCACCAAAATCAAGGAGTATTTAGATGATTAACTTATCTCTTTTGCTACTAAAGGATGGGTGACGTCCATATACATATAATAAACCTAACCAAATTAACATACATAACTGTATGCATGTTTAATTTGAAAATCAATCCATTGACATTCTCCTTGTAACCCAGTCGTGAAACTTGGTCTTGCAGCCAATTGATCGTGAGTTCATATCCCAAATAATACACTATTTGAGTTGGTTTTCCTGAGTGTGAGACTTGTAAACTCCCTTGTACCAATTAATCCACAGAAAGTATTGTCCCTAATTATGTAGCCAACAAGTGTGTGTCAAAGAATTGCCCCCGTTCGTATAACTCATACTATCGAAAAAAGAAAAGCAGTCCATGAAACAAAAGGTGACCCATTTAAAAACATTCTGCAGATTCATACTCCAATCATACAAGTTCTGGAAATAAATCAACCTGTCCTATCCTATGCATCAAATGTTGCTCCATGGAAAAATAACTTGGCCAACCGGCAAGAGCTAATTTTGAGAATTCTGATACAACAATGGCATTGTCTTCAACTAGTTATCAAGTTACAAATTAAGGGCACAGACATGTCTAACATTATAAATAACAAAAATTTCTCATTCCCGCGACAACCTACACAATTCAAAAGCTTTCCCAGCGAATATCAGACTAGATTCTGACTTCTATGCCACTCTTGAGCAAGTGCTCTTTCACAGATTGAACTGGAACCTGCAAGCAACAGATACGCAACCAATTAGACAACATTTCCTTGTTTAGAGTGAACGAAATTGAAAAATGCAACAGAGAACATAAATAACATATATTTTTCCCGATGTTGGGCCACTCTGAGTCAGGATATGTACACTATTTAACTGGCTGCAGTATTTCTCGTCAAAGTTCCATTTACTCCGCCATAAGCACAAGTTTTAGCAGTGAATAGGAAAGTTTCAAGCAGTGGGGAAATGAGCCCAATGCCTCAGTCTATTGTGAAGAATCAGAAATACAAGTTTGTAGTTTTCTTGGTCGTCGGTATCTCTATAAAGTACTGCAAATCATTTGCTGAACTTGGTAGCTACCAGCTACTCCCTCCGTCCCAACCTACATTCTTAATGTAGTGTGTTCCATTATCCTAATTAATACCACTACTGTCCTCCTTATTAGTTAGTTACCACAAACGAGTGGTTAGACATGGGGAGATTGGAAGGCATGTAGAGAAAGCCGAGACATAGTTTCATTATTCTTAAATCTTTCCTACAAATCAAATAGGACATGTTGTATCAATATTTTGGTGCAATTACGTTGGTGGTTTCCTAGAGGAACTTCATTGAGAATCTCGGTTTACAATTTTCACAAGGATTTGCCTTCCAGCTCATCACAAAGTAAATATGCTAGCTGTTAGAAAAGATGATATATGGAGTTCGAACTTCCGGAATACACAACAAAGTCGGGCACTATTAGAACTTTTACCACTAAGACGGCATTTTGTCTGCACTATCGATTTAACTACATTAATCTGTGGTAACTTGAAATAAGGCCAACAAAAATGTACTAAAAATACTATTGAAAACTAAATAGTTTTGATAGAAAGGATGGGACAGAGATACATGCAAAACGAATGATAGAAGGAACTATTACTATTAAAAAGGTATATTAAATTATACCTCCTTCCGGTGGAAAATACCAGCAGCAAGGGCAGCAGATGCATTGGTTTTTGTAAAAACCTCCGAGAAGTGTTCAACAACGCCTGCACCACTACTTGCAATGACAGGGATGCTCACAGCATCTGAAATCAACTGGACTAAATCTATATCAAATCCTTTCCCTTGACCTGAAAGGCAACACGAAGAAATGTCCAAGTCAAAAGACAGACTAGTTTTTCTTAACCAGGAGGAAAGATGCAATGTAGTTCTAAAGGAGTAGTATCGGCAACATGAAAATAAAAAACCATGTAACAACGTTGCAAAAATGAAATTTTGAAGAATGAATCATGTCATGCTTCTGAAGTAAAAGTTGGATAACTTATTCCGTTATGGTATTTCCGAAAAGGATACTTTACATACTAGACCTTTTTTTATGGAAAAAAGAGTCATTTACCGTCACAATCAATACAGTTCAATAGTATTTCTCCAGCCCCCAGCTCTTCTACTGCTTTTGCTAGCTCATATGCTCCGATTGGCCGACCTTCTCGCCCACCATTAACCTTTGTGGAAAAGAACAACAATTTTAAATATGCAGATGTAAATTGTTTGAACACAAGATGTCTATTGAGAACACGAGGTGGCGGTACTCTGAATTATGACCTCATTAAGACCCAACCATTCATCAACAATGAAGGAAATGCGTTCTGATCAGGTCAGCATACTAAACCAGTAATTATTGAAGATATTCAGCTTAAAGCATATCTTTGCATTAAGGACATTAGCTTTAGTGCCTCAAAACATGTTTCAAAAACATATAGCAAAGTCATCACTCCTTGTAAAGTTGTAATAACTCATTTTACCATATAACTGAACTGATCATTTCTAGCTCCCTCTTTTTATTCACTCAAGATCATTTGAAATTTATCTGAAAGATTTAGTTACTCTAAAACCCATTTGAAAATATGGGACAGACAGCTAATTAATAAATTATAGTTGAGATAAAACATTATAACAAGAAAAACAATGCAAGGACGAAGCCTTACTGTGCACTGATACCAGGCATACTCTTCTCCACTTGGACCTGAGATACAAATTTTCCAAGCAGAGTTTCAGCGTATTTGATTAGCAAGCAGGATCTCCAGATGTATGTCATTCTCTTTCATATAAACAAACACATTATTTTCACAATCAAGGACAAAACCATCCTCGGTAACAGGGGAATGTTTTGAAATAGAAGACACAGAAAAGGGAAAATGCAATGATATTCATCTTGTAAAATAAGTATAAACTAGGAACATATGGCTAATACAAGTTTAGCTACAGATGAATTAATAACTTAAAGTTTGGTGTGATTCATTTATCTTGGTGCAGTTGGTTAATGGAGAAGAAAGAAAAAAAAAAGAACTAGTAGGAGTTAATAGCTTTATCTTATTTTTTATTTATTTTTCTAGATAGATGCTAATAGCTTCCCATGAAAAGTTGTACTATCAATGCTAAATTAGACTTGGGGTATGTAAAGCACTTAATGATGGATATTTAACAATACACAGGGTTCTCCAATGCGAAGTTTGCAAAATAGGAAACTCAATGCGAATTCACTAAATTTTAAGAGACGGGAGAAAGAATCAGATTTACCTGGGCTTGTTACCCTAATTGCCTTGAACTCCACATCATTAGGATTTTTCAGGTATACTCTACGAGGATCAATGCTTACAACCACAGCCTGTCAAGTAAGCATCAAACCAAGTCACAGAAGTAAGCTTACACCTAATACCGGTAAAAGTAGGAGAGCACCAGAAAGTAATCACAGCATATGCCCTCAAAAGTCAAAACAGGTTGAAATGGTCAGCACCAGAAAGTATCACCGTCACATTTTTCTCAATTAACCAGATGTTTTCTCTTATATCAATTCAAAAGTTAGCATGTCAAGTCTGAATGCCAAATATGGCAGACTGAATATGACTACAGAAGTGTCTGCAAATGATTCTAAACCCTCCAAATGGACAAAGAAGCGCAGGCAACATCCACGTCCAGACAGGAAATTACCTGGTTCCCATATACTCTGGATATCTGTTCTAAGCTGCTGTTCCCAGTCTTTACCTATAAATTGTGATTCAAGAAGTAAGGAAAGATACACATTAAAGGACATACAATGACAGAGAAAAGCACATGCACAAAGATGTGGAAAGAGATTAGATGACGCGAAGCATTGCGTACCCCAGTCCTTATATATTCTTCTGCAGAATAAACTGCATCACTTCCAATAGAAATCTTATCAGCCCCAGATCTGAAATATTCTGAGGCAACTTCTAAACTGGAATAGTGCCTGATGGAAGTGTGGCATAAGTTTGAAAGAATAATACATCAGTTACATCCTAAGAAACAAAAACATATAGACGCAAATTGGTCCCAACTCCCAAGAAAAATCGTGTGTACCTGCCATTTGCATCTGTAAAATCTCTAATTCCACCTCCAACTGTCAATGGTACAAAAACATTCTCTGAAGCATATCTCAGAACCTACATAAGAATTGGAGAGAGAGCAAACCATGTTATATGTTAGAAAAAGGAGTTCCTTATCAGTAATGTTTTTGCAACAGTTGATAACAAACCTGTAGCATTGGTAAATCTCCTAGAGGAAAGTCACGGAAACCAGTGATATTCAAAAAACTGACCTGCAATGAACATTAATACTTGAAGTTAATGCAATGAATATTTCTTTGAATAATCTAATAATTCACTGCATATTTCAGCATTAAGGCACATTATTGAATTTACCTCATCGGCCCCATCTTTGTAATACTGCCCAGCAAGTTCCACTGGCTTACCAAGGTTTCTCACCTGCACATATAATTAATAGTGCAAAACATTACCAAATATGCATGCAAATAATCAACCAGAACAAAGAAGTAGAGTGAGTATGAACAGGTTCAGAACGAGAAATGTTCATTAGAATGACTCGGGGGAACATCGGAGAACAGAAGACATAAGCAGAGAAGCCAAACAATCCATAAATTAGTGGCAAGCCAACTTGTGAAAGGAAGTTCTAACATTGTTCAAGGAGGGGTACCTTATAACATTTAGTAGGCGATTTATCGAAGCAAAAATATATTTGAGATGGCAAGGAATGAGTTAAAAACTTTGATACGGGAAAAGAGCATATCACAAAATCTAGAGAAGGGAGGGAAGCTCTAAGAATAATTTTATTACTTTATTGTTCTTTTGATTTAAAAAATATGACTTTATTGCATTTTGTTTCCTGTTTTTACAATTTCATTGCATCCATGCCAACGGGGTTCCAGATAGTGACACTATTCATCCACAAATTAGATGCTAAAATAAGATATCAACCATATAGCAGTGCTAGAGTCTAGAGATGTATTTGTTTCTATACCTCATTCTCTTCTGTATTCTCCCTCACATCATACTGGTCTCCTTTCGTAACAACAAGATCTCCTTGGTCATTTGCTCTCACATCAAGACAAGCAATTACCTGGAGCAATTCTAGGCTTGTTAAAAACAAGAGAACCAAACTTCTAGCCGAAATGCCATGATATTACAGGATTAAATTAAAATTGGTACATCAAGTATCAAAATTCGACCCAGCTGGAAAAATAAAAGATGTAGGTTTGACAATCATACCCTCTTAGCTAGTTTAGAAGCTCTCCCTTCAGTAGGCCTCTGCCTTACATAAAGTTTCCATGGTGTTAGATTTGCAATCGAGAAATTATAAAGCAAACAAAAATTAATATACATTTATTTGACCAAGAAGAATACCTTTGTTACTGACGAATTTGGATCCAAAAACCTCCTCAACACAGAAAGACCAACATCTGCAATGTTTATTTCCAGGCATAATTTATATCAAACAATCAGATCAACCTTCTTGTTATGCAATATTTCTAAAGCATTTTCATAAACTCAACAAATCACCTAAGCATTATCCTAGAGATTTTCCATATAAAGATTATCATGTAGAGCCATGTTGTCATTGTTAAACAATGTAGAAGGATCAAATACCAGGAAAGAAAACACAAAGGAAATAGATAATCCCTCATAGTCAGAAAAGATAGTATGATTTGTGCCTTCCCTAAGAACTACAGGAAATCTGGAAAAACAAGTTAAAAAGAAAATGATTCACCTCCACTCTTCTCCGGGTGGAACTGAACCGCATGCACATTCCCCCGTCTAATTGATGCTATGAAATTGTCACCATAGTTGCAGGTGGAGGAAACCCACTCTTTATTTTCATTAGACTGCAAAGAGGAGATTAATATACAAAAAAAGGATACTTGTAGCATAAACGAGAAAAACTGCGTTTAACATGTAGACAGAAAGGGGAGAGATCGGTGATTGGGGGAACATACCGGCAAAGCTCGGTAAGAGTGAACAAAATAGACATGGCGGTTTCCAACATCATCTAAAATTTCAGAGTCTTTGTTGATTTGCAAAGCATCCCAGCCAATATGGGGTACTCTTATACCAGTTGATGAGTCAAAACGTCCAACTGATCCTGGTATCAAGCCAAGACCACCAACTGCAACACAAGTAGGATTGTCAAATGAGGTTTAGACAGCAAAAAATGCATACAGAAGTTCTGGTTTCAAGTTATCATATTCATAGAAGAGTTCATCAGTCCTAAAATAGAATACTTATGCCTCATGGTTGTTCAGCATTATTTTATATAATGGAAAGCAATCCTTCTAGTTTCCATACATAATGAGAAAATAAAGAGGAAGATTATTCTTATACTGACAAAAATCATTCAACATAGCAGGAGAGTATCATAGCATTACTCAATTCTTCCACAAACAAGTTCATCCGTGTTTTGATACTGTTACAGAATAGACATATGTTCACAAGATTAAAAAACAAAAAACAAAATTTGAGACACACAGAAGAGCACATAAATACAAATCTAGGCATAAGAGCACCAAGACACAGGTTTCTATGTTATATGCATCGATGATAAGAAAGCAAAACTTAGCACATAGGAACACAGAGATTCATGAACTTCCAACCTGGCCCATTCTCCTCGCTGTATTCAAATAGTACTTGAAGTCCAAGACAAATGCCTAAAAACGGGCGATCGTTCTCAATGTAAGTATGTAATGCCTCACCCATCCTGCAAAACGTTTTACCGCTTAGGATTCATATACTATCAACTGCATCTATCACTATCAACTGTATCTATCACTACCAACATCATAGTACAAAATGTAAAGGCTTACTAAGATGTTTCAAATTCTAAACTACCATGTAGAAGTCATCTTTCATATGTACCAGATACTGAAATTTATTGTTGACGCAGCTGATTGAGATGACATGGATATTATACTACAATAAACTGCCACTTAAGCAAGAAGTAATGCTCCTCTTTTTTCCAATTAAGTTAGCCAGTATATAAATTATAAAGATTATATAAGTAATATCACTTGCACTTTTGAGTAATAGTGATCACACTTCCTCACAACCAATCCACCTATTTACCAAAGAAACAACCTATATTGATCAAACATTCAAACTATAATACATCGAGGGCGATACCCATTTTTGTTGAGAACATCCATAGCTGTGGCAAACGCTCCAACACCGGGAAAAATTAGGCGATTTGCATTCAGAATGTCTTCCGGCGTTTGTACCTACATTGTGAAGAAAAGGAGATGGTGAGGGGGGGCGTTCCTAGGCAATAGTCCGCATGAGGGAATCTGATGTGAATAGTCACTTTATTCAAGATCTAAACAAGCACACAACAAAAGTGCTTGAGAGATTACCAGGATAAATGACTAAATACATAGAAGCAAGCACACGAAAAACTAATGAAAACTTAAACAATTGTATGATTGGCACTTTTTCTTCCTTGAATCTCCCCACATAAAATTAATTTTCTTCTCCCTATATTCTAAGACTTCACAAAAGCTTAAATACTAAGATTTAAGCTCAATCTCCAGAATATTTCATCTACAGCTAAGGCATTAGAACCTTGTGAAGTAAGTAAAAACAAATCAAACGCAACAGGCAATAGCAACGTCGCAACTCGCAACCATTCAGAGCACCAACAAACCTAGGATGCTAACGCTACTGTCCCTGCATCTCTCTCGTCCACAGCTAAACAAAAAGAGGCTCAGAACTCAGGAGTATGTTGCATGACATGGTCTCAACCACCAAACTAACCCAAGCCCACTCTCATACCAAGCCCAATCTAGTCACTGCAAATTCCTCCCCACAAGCATGTCACAGAGGAAATGCTCTGAACTACAGAACCATGGAACCAACAACCAGATTCCACGTTCATCAGACTCCACATGCAATCCCTCAGTGCAGTGTGCTTCAGCAACCACATCCACCACAAGTATCACAAAGTACCCTCCACTTCCAGATTCCACACCCATAAAAGGAAAGACAGTCCCTAAATAAAAATCCAAACTTGTTCTCTAAATGATTTCGACATTGAGCTCACAAATCATTCTCAAAACAACTACAGGAATGTACAGCTTCCATGCATGCAAGCGAAATATACAAAACGCCCATTTGCTGATAACCAAAAGAAAATGAAATAAAAGCAAAATCATAAGGATTTACCTCTTTAATGTCGAAACCCAGATATCGAATCGCGTTCCTGAGGCTACGAACCTTGCCAGCACCATAATCAAGCAGGGTCCCAGCTACAAACCCAACTACTTTCAGAAGAAAAATCGAAAGAAGAATTTGAAAATGAGGGAGAAGAAGGAGAGGGAACGAAAAGTACCGGAGGAAGAAGCGCGGACAGAGAAATTGGAGCGTGATTTGAGCTTGACGGTATTGTTTTTGTTTCTGCGAAGATTAGAGCAACCAAGGAAGAGAAGAGAGGAAGGAGACGACAACGATCGAACTGAAGACGAACCAAATTGCGGCGGCGCCTCCATTGCAACTCCAAACTGTAGCTCTCGCTCGCAGTGCCTAAATATAATTACTTACTAGTACTGTTTCAGTGTTCAGAAAGAATGACTCCAGAATCAGCTCTGACGACACAAGTCAGTCAATGAAAAAGGAAAGCTTTAAATTACAAAAACACCCCTGTCAAAAAAAGGAAATCACAAAAACACCACTCTCTCCATTTTAAGAAATGACTAGCTATATAGAGTCGGCAATTCGGGTAACCCGACCGGGTCGGATCGGGTTCGGGTTGAAATAAGTAAACTCGAAA
>JAYMSY010000106.1:0-15987 GCA_036897685.1 Monsonia emarginata | reverse complement strand
GTTTCCGAAGGCTTGTGTCCTAAGTCCGTAGGTCAACTTGGTCAACTTTGTCCCGAATTAATTCTCGTATCAACACCCTCTACTCTACATTTCATGTCGTGTTGTATTTTATTGTGTTACCTGTATGCAGACCTTCCAAGATATCTGGGTTGATGAACGTGCACACAGTCTTCATTGGATCTTATTGTTCATGCAGTTGATTGTGCAGTGGGTACATTGGATCGGGGTGCTATTTCTTTGCTTTTCTCTCATTCTTATATCCATGCACATTGTCTTACATCACCAACTCATTCCTATTGTTATACATATACACTTCTTCATGCTTATATATATATAAATATAATTAGTACTATTTGTTTGCACCAACATCATGAATGAATCAATAACCTTTTGTTTTTGTAGCACGTGCTGTCCTCGGATCTGGATATGCTATTGGGAAGTTTTTTCTCTTCCCATACTCCATTACTAATGGCTCAACTAAAAGGATGATTTTACCTCCTTTGACTCCTAGACAGGTACATCTACTAATCCCATTCATAATCTTAAGTCCCTGTTGCTAGGTTTGAATTTAGATATGGTTCACGTTTAAGACATCTAATATTTTTATGGATTATGATTCGACATTTAATAATGCAAGTTCCTTTGCACTTCTTGAACTTAATGTGGTATGCTATATTGCCATGTATAGATGAGCATTTTGTTTTTAAAAATGCATATTTCTGGTTATGACTTATCATGCTGTCTAAAAGGGCATTAACTGGAGTTCAACTCCAATATCTTATCTTTGGCATATGTAACCGGATGATAATCACTATGTATGGTTAACTGAATCTTTCGACTATTTACGTTAACTTCTCTGCTCCAAGATCCGAATGATATGCATATATGACTTTGTAATGTATAATGTAAGGTCTACAGTCTAGTGTGGAAAAGGTCCTTTTGGGAAAATTGCTAGTGGGACATTAATGGAAAATGATGGGGGAAAGATTTCTGACTGAAGTAGCATGGTTGGAAAGATATCAAGGTCTCTAAGCCTCACCTCATGTTCGAAGGATAAGAACTTTATGATATCTTTTAAAATGTTGACTTGGCAGTATTTAGTTGTTATTTTGTTAACCATGTTTTTATAAGAGTCTTCTAAAAAACTATTATCTTATTAGTTTATTAAACTTAGTAATTTGTAATATTTATAATTGATTCGACTTTGGACCAGACCAAAATATTTTCTTAGAGAGCTTATTAATTTATGGAGGATTTAATGTTATTCTGTTGCTTAATATTTCTTGTGATTCGGCAAGTTTGGCTTCTGTTGCTCTGATCAATCGTCTAGCATGTGGCCATTGTCATTGTGTTTTTTTTTCCTGTCGACTGTTTTATTGCTCATTTAAAATGTATAATGGTGTAAGTTGTGTATTTTCAGGAAGAAAGACTAAGAAATTTAAAGCAAAGGCTGGAGATCCCTTTTGATAGTTCTTGTGTGGAGCATCAAGTAAGTTTCATGCACTTGTGCATCTATCTGCCATATTTGTTTTAACTTTTGCACCATGCCATTTGTTTTATCTTATTTAATAGATGCGCATTCACTAATTAGAAGAAGCATAATGAATAGAGAAATCATTGGTATAATTCTTAACCAACCCCTGTTGGAGTTTTAGTATCTACTATGTTGTTGTGCAGTTGAAGACCATGGATGGTAGAAATTAAAAACTTCTGTTTTCCATAATTTGAAGTTTTAAATCTTATTTCAGAAAGCCAGATAAAGAGAGTGATAAATTTTAGTTAATAGTTTTGATCTTTTCTGCTTTTTATTTCTCTCACGTTTGATGAAACTTGAAGTTTTGGGGGTCACAGGATGCTCTTAGGCAGTTGTGGAGATTAGCTTATCCGGATAGGAAACTCCCATCTCTTAAAACAGAACTATGGAAGGAGATGGGTTGGCAAGGCTCAGACCCTTCAACAGATTTTAGGTGTGTAAAGGTTCTTACATGAAACTTGTTTTCTATTGTAAATGTGCACTCATGTGGGTTATTTTGACATATTTGAAGGGGCGGAGGTTTTGTTTCGTTGGAGAACCTTATATTTTTTGCATCCAAGTATCCGGTTAGTTTTTTTCCTCTACAAATTATGTGCATTATATAACATTTTATCTATCGATTCTCATAAGAGTAATTGATAAATTATCTGTGTCTTATATTTCATTTTATGTTTTCGCAATGTGTTCTATTTTGTGATCCCACTGAGTCCAAAATCATTTGTCAGTTGAACCATAATGATCAGGGTACCTCCTTTCTTTTCTCATCCATCTCAAAATCTCCTTTTTTGTTGCTCAGGTAGCATGAATTTTTCCATTACATATTTGGTTGTGTTAATTAAAATGCCTTAAATAATTGTTGACTTTTTTTTTTTGATAAAGATGTTTGTTGATCTATAAAATAATTAAGTTAGACAAAAAAGAAAGAAAGCAATTGAATGCTAAGCACAAATTTCTAATCGAATAGGAAGGCATGAGATTCCTTGAGTTGTGAAACAGTAGGGGCAGGATACTATTGCTTGCTTTGCAGAAAAAAGATGAGGTTTCATTGTTGGTGAAATTGTTTTAACTATAGTTGCAAGCGCACTTTTAACTGATGGAAATGGATAACATGATATTCCATCTGCACTATCAATGTTGCAGTATCTGCACCAACATACACGCATACACATATATAGGCAAGAGATCATGTGAGAACACTTGCTCAATGTGAGAAATGAGAACACATGTGAGTCATTAGATTAATAGATGGATAGTCCAGTTTTTTTGTTTTTTTTTTTTTGGAAACACGGAGATTTTGAGCTTATATGACATTTTTGTGATTACAACAACCTTATACGAGTAGTCTGGTAAAGTCCCACAAAAAATAAAATATGTGCTTCTTCAGCACATTCACTAATAATATTGGTTTTGACGGTGATGATGGCGACAACGATGACTTCAACAACGGTGGTGGATTCGATAAGTGGAATTACTCATTTTCATCCTTCTGTCTTTCTCCTCCTCTTACTCCACACCCACTTCCTTCTCTGTTAACTTGCATCTTATATATATTTGGCATTTTTATTTTTGTTATGGTATTGTAAGTTGTAACAAAATGCAATGCAATGCAATGAAATGATTTGTTGTTATCTCCAACAGGAGTCCTTCCAGCGGTTATTGCACAAAAAAGATGGAATCAGAGCCAAGTGGGAGTATCCCTTTGCTGTATGTGGGATCAACATTTCTTTTATGTTGGTACAAATGTTAGATCTTAAATCAGGTAACACCAAGTCATATATATATTCAACTCTACGGCCGGCAATTTAAAACTCAAATATTGGGATTGTAACAATTGCAGGAAAGGCGCTGTCTTCGGTAGGAATAAAGTTTATAAACCTGCTCAAGGAAGATGATATGGCATTCGACAACCTCTATTGCGTAGCCTTTCAAATGATGGATGCCCAATGGCTTGCAAAGCGTGCATCATACATGCAATTTAGTGTAATCTCTTTAACCTATATTCATTCCATTTCTCGGGTTTTTGTTTCATCATCTGTCCCTTCACTGCCATTGTATTTGTATGTTGCCAGGAAATTATGAAGTCCACCAGAGAAGAGTTGGAGCGAGAGCTTAAACTACAAGGTATCGCTACCGTGAAAGATTTACCTGCATATAACCTGCTCAGAATTTGATTGTACATGTAAAACTAGTGTTTTTGAGATGCATAATACCAGCTGGGTATTAATGCGCTGGATGTTCTGTTGTAATGAAAATTGAGCCATGTTGCTTCAAGTTTTGTGCATGGTTTCAAATTGAAGTTCCTTGGAGGGAGCAGCTTTTGTTAGATTCTTCAAAACTATTTAATCGCCCGCAAGGAAGAGAAGAAGCAAAACAAGAATGTGATTATTATAAGTTTGAATTGTTGTGTTTCTGGGTCAGTTCCACATTATGTAACCAAGAACCATAGAATGAATGAATGAATCTCATTTCCAAGTAACAACATCACAGTCCATCAAACCTGTCAATATAAGAACTATATCAGTCAGACATGAATGATTCTTCAATGGAGTAACAAATTAGATTTTGATCATAATGAATGTGTCTGATGATGAAATCTGCAAATTTTGATGTAACGATACAAGAACTCCGACTTGACCCTGATCACATAATAAACCAACATCAAGATATAGAGATGTCCTGCAGCTTTTGAGACTTGTGTTTTCTAGAGTTGGTTTATAATGTTTTAAGACGAATAATACATTTTATCTTTCTGCGCGTGTTTTATACATGAAAATGTACATCTACACTCACAAAACTTGAATGGTAATTTTGTTCACATACATGCACACATAAATAATAACTAATCCTGAGAAGTGAGACCATCAAATAGCTTCCCTCGTTTGTGGAGTGTGTGTGTCTATCACCAAACACCCTTCACATCCCTCCATACGCTCAGCTGGTGCTCCCTGACAGCTCTCCAGACACTGCACTTCCATACGAGACAGCACTTCCATATGATGCCGATCCTGTTTGCGAGCCTGCAGTTCCTGCTCGGGCCTTCTTCATCTGTCGTATCCTGAAAACATCTCTTGGCAGCGGCTGGCTCTGGAATGTCGCAGTGGTTTCCTCCTCTTGCCCTATACAAGATGAAAACAATGCTCAAATTCTACACACATCCATAGACGGGACTTTCAGAGTACAAACTCAATCTCTCTCTCTCTACCCCCTCCATCCTAAAATGAGGGCCCTACTTTCATTGTTAGGAAGTTAAAGTGCTTGAAAAATGTCATGTCTATCCTTCTTATTAGTTAGTCATCACAAATCAGTGGGTTAATGCATGGGAAGATATGAGGGCGCTTAGGGATAGTCTAGACACGATTCCATTATCCTTGATCGTTGGGATGGAGTAGTTAAATTGTGGTTTTGATGACTTCATTAGGTCTTTTCCAACTATTAAGCATGCGTTGTGATAGGAAACAACATAGAGGTTTCGTAGTTATAACGCCAATGTCCGGAGATTTTATTTGTATTTTCAAGAACTGTAGACATCAAGCAAAGACTAACAATAAAACAGTCATAAAAGAGAGCATTAGACATACTTTCTAGATCCTTCCTTTTCCCAGCCGGTCTCTCTCTTGTTGGTCTGAAAGACGAAACATTTGGAGGTGGATGGGGCTTGTTTGAACCCGAAAGTTCGCTTGTAGTAGGAGCAGGACCGCCTGGCATTTGTACCGGAGCTCCTAACTTCCCAGTCTGCCCTGTCGGTATGTTGCTTTGCATACATATTGACAAGACAATGTCAATGTTTGGTGTTGGACCTACAGGATACCAAGACCGAGAATTATTAACTCAAGACGCATTCTAAGACCTCAAAAAAAAAGATTCGAGTTCAACCTGGTAAGCGGCGGTATTGCTTATAAGAAAAACAAAAAAAATACCTCAAAAAAATCTGGCGGTTAGAAACATTACCATCCACAACAGGCAAATTTGCTAAAAATGCAAGCAATGCAGGTGGTGTTGCTTTCAATACTTCATCAAATGCATTGTTTATTCCGCCACTTGCTACTCCAAGAATGGGATTTGTCAAGGTATTAGATGCAGCTGGAGCTCCAGGTGCAGTTGCATTTGGAGGAGTCCCTGTCCCGACCACCAGATAGAAAAGTTATGGGTCAAGCTAAAAAGAAATATGGCATTATTAAATTATTCATAGCTCCCAAATCCACTTCAACGAAACACACAGAAATATGTAGTTCTGCTCCTAGGATTATCATAATAGTAAGTAGAAATAGAATGAGGGCACCGTTTTTTTCTTCATGAAAGGAGAGTGGGGTAGTCGAAATGTCATATTGCATTCTTACTAGACAAGATCCTTGAAATATAACTCATGCTGCAAGTTAAACAATTTCACGGCTCTAACCAGAGCATATTATGCATTACGTTAAAAGAACTGGTGCTTAAATAATACTCCCTCCATCCAAAAATAAGTGATCTATCAGAATTTTTGTGAAAGAAAATAAGGATAATACTATTAGTGATACTTTCCCCAAGTACCACAATGTGATCTTGTCAACTCGGTATCTACATAATATGAGGGTATTATTAGCAATCCAAACATAGTTTACTTGCGAAAAGAGAAACTGCAAACCTATTTTGAGAATACGAGTTTAGCATGTTGGACGCTAATTTCGCAATGGTACCAACATCTTCTAACGCAATAGAAACAAAGCTATTGCTAAATAGCAAATACCTACAACAATAGGAGTTGCTACAATGCCATCATTCCCACCTCTAGTATAAAAACATCACATTATCTATACCATAATAACATACCAGGTTTTTGCCTTGGGTCATAAATGACCATCCGAGAAGTATCTGGACGAATAACTTTCGCCGATGCAATTAGATTACTTACCAACCCAGGACCTTTATCTGCAATAATATTGGGCTTTTCATGTGAGTTACAGAGTTTAACCTTCTGTTATTACACATATATTTATAGCAGTAAATCAGTACAGAAATAGACCCAAAAAAAAGGTACAGAAGTAGACATGAAAACAGTACCTACGGTAGCAGGTCCATTAAGCAGCAATGACTTCTCCACTTTCTTACTGATGTTTTTAGCAAGCCACTAGAAAGCAAAAAATCAATGCAAAATTTTAGAATGCACAGCACAAACACATTCTTGAAAAGACAGATATGTGAAATTGAAAGCTAATAGAGAGAATGGCATAATTTTCAGAACTGCACCAAACAGCAAAGCATGTAATTATCAATTTTAAGTTCAACCACTGGGTCATATGTTAAGATAACGCAGTGTGCTTTCACAAAAACTAGGTACAGATACAAAGAGAGCATTTACTATTAAAACATATACAATTAAAGAATATAATGATTGATGGAGAGAATATGATATAAAGAACAACACAAGCATGTGATAGAAAATTGAAGACAGAGAAGATCAATTATAGGAGGCAAGAGATCCATATTAATGATAACAAATTGCAAGTAATTGTACCTCTTGGCGGGCCAAATGATCCAGATCCCTAGAAGAGCATGGCCAAAGATCCATGAAGCTATAACGCGACACAACATCTTGCAACGAACCCTCTAACTCTGATGTTCCCTCTTCACCTGCTCTAGAAAGAGCTTCTTTCCTCCTTTGCTCTACCTATATCAGGTTAAAAAGGATCAAATCTCGTATAGAACAAAAGACAAGACATCAAAATCGATGACTGAGTTCTTGAACACAAAAACTAGCCTGCATCTGCTGGCAAGAGCAAAACTAAGAGGGTGTTTGGATTAACTTCTAAAAAATAAAATGAAATATAAATAGATTATAATGCATTTTTAAAAGAAAAAATTGTTTGGTAAAATACTTCTAATCAATTCTATAATAAAACAATACAATACAATTAAATATTAAGGGTACTATGGATATTTTATTGGTCAAAGCAACTTCTCTTTTTTCAAATCATAATCAGCAAAATCAGAAGTTAGAGGTACCCAACTTTTTTTAGATTAATTTGAATTATAATTTGATAATTAAAATCTGTTTTCTTTGGAGCCGTTCATATAACTTTTTCAGCATATTCAAAATTCAGGGTTTTGAAATTCGGGGTTTTCAAGTTCGGGAACTTGAGATAAATGCATTCGTTAACAAAATACGTTTTTAAGTTACCAAACACTAAACTGAGGAATCTGGTGATTAAAATCTGGTTTGACCAGATTATAATCCAATCCAAACACCCTCCAACTAGACATATAACACGTGACAAGTTTCACAAGTGAATGTTTGAAATCTTGCATTTTGTTTCTATCTGTTAGAATATATTATTGGTAGAATATATTATAGGTCACCAAGTCTCATTGATATATAAATAGGGCTGCCCTCCTCAAGTTAATAGACAAGTTCCTTGATTTTGCTAAAGAACCTAGCAAGATAACCATGTGACCACTTGACTCAGTCCAGGCAGCACTGGCAGTTTACCCAACAGGATGATCACAGAGAAAACTTATTTTCTAAAAGATATTAACAAGACCTGTACGACAAGTAAAATTAAATTTCAAGTATATCACACCCAAAGAGCAATTTTAATACTTGATTTGACAAGTGCAGGGCCATCTAATACAGCAAGCAACCTCAAGCAAAAGCAAAACCAAAGCAAAAGACTGACACCAACTGTACAAACAAGAAAGTGGCCAGAAAATTGTTCGCTGCAATAAAGTCCTTTGGCACATCAATCATTTGCTGGTAGTGCACTTAATTTGCTGCTAGTTAGCAGTCTTTCACACTATTAGATATGTTTTGAAGATAGAGAATATATGATCCGATTAATTTCTGGAGTTTTCCACAACAAACGAACCCAATGAAGTCCAGCTTATGAATTTTTTCTAGAAAGGATGCAATAGTTGATAAATCAAGAAAAACATCGGAAAGATGTATGCATCCATTCTTATTGCAGAGCATCTTAAACACAAAATGTTTAGCACTACAATTTAAGGTAACTGCAGGTTGATCAGTTGTCAGAATAAAATACAAAACAGCACCATTTCTCGGATAAGCTGTAGTAAGTAAATTAGGGCGTCACTTTAACTAGGACAACTTGTGTGTGTGATTGTGTTTCTGTGTGTTTGCGCACATCAATGCCATGCAAAAAGATCCTTTGATAATTTATACAACTTGTGACAAGATAAAAGGGGTGAAACCTTCCGAACAACTCTAGCATGGAACAGAGAAAAAGGCAAGCATATTCAATATACACTTATACAGATATGTGAAGAAAGTTTCATTTCTACCTTCAGGATACTTGTAAGATCTCCATACGTTTGCTCAAATTGGGTAAAGCGTTTCCAGACCTGGAAAATATAGAAAATCACAATTATTTATTGAAGTAACAATAAGAAGTCATGACAATCAGCAACAAACTAAAAGCAGCATAATAACTAAAATAAGTAATGGCGCAGATGCAGTATTATTCATAAATATACCTTGCAGGTGTGATAGTTTTGCAGATAGCATGAGGTAAAGCCTCAAAATTTAGATTGAAAAGGAGAGAAAAAGAAAACACATTTGGGAGGCAAAGTACTCGAGGATCAGTACTTATTGTTACAATAAATATTTTAAACACACAAAATGCCTAGGATCTTATTCATCAAAGAAAAACTGGAAAAGTTATTGTTTATTTATTCAGACTTTGAGAACACATATCTAACTTGCACTTCTGAAAAAGCCTTTCGTACTTTGATATCAAGCTTTACTAATATATATATAAAAAATCAACAGATGTATGGACATTAATGGACACCCCAAAAAAAAGAGAATAGTGCTAGTGAAAAAGAGAAGGCTGGAAAAACAACTGTCTAATTAAGGACCAATTGGATACATTAAAAACAGTGAGGCTCGCATAACATGTCATGCTTCACCTCAATATCAGAATTAATCTTGCCTTAACGTTTCCTGTACTATTAACATGGTTTCACAAAAAAAAACGGAAGGTGAAGGTTAGGTGAGCAGGAATGTAACCTCAACAGATTCCCCAGGTGGTAGTGAGCTTAGTGCCCTCTCAAATAAAGCCCGAATGTTTTTATCATCATTCAAACGAAACAAGAAATCTGCATACCTGCAACAACAATGAAATGATGCTTCACCAACAAAACAAAAACAACAATCCATATCATTTCAATTACATCCCACTTTTCATATATTATATACATGTTTTGTGGGTATGTCTACTCAGTGCACACTCAAATGTCAGGTGAATATTGTTGAACACTCGTATATATTCCAACATGACGACCAATATTGGTATTTGTATTGTGTAGCAATACTTCCGAAGAAAAGCTATCATGATACGTCACCAAACTTAGCGTACACATGCAACAGATAGATAGGTTATGCCATACAATCATGGGCTTGCTATAGAAATATGCATGTGCGGCCAGCCAATGTTGGTCACTAACAACTTTACAAGCCAATAGGGTACATTTCTTCTATTATTTTTAACACAATAGACTTACGATTTTACTGTAAATGAATAGCCAAAAGCAGGTGTTAGACCTGGTAACCTTATTACACATAGCTGATCTAAGACACTGGTACTGTTTCCGATGAACAAAAAATCTCAGTAGTGAAAAATATGACCAAAACAGCATATCAAGGCACTGATATAGACAATGTTTAAAGTTTGAAGAGGTCAACTCACTCAAGAATGTATACAGGCTCATGCATGAATCGTTTCAAACCTGCCTCAAATATATTTTGTGCAACCTGAATGAATACACAGCAAAGGTAAAGACAATTATAGCATTATATGTGATAAACACGGTCTCCACGTTGGTAATCAGCACAATTACATATGTTACAAGTGCTTCAAATATGAGCAACAGAATCCTAGTGTTTGACATCCATAACAATTCATCTATATCTTTTACATTTAAGCATGCTAAAATGAGACAACTGCAACCATTTATAAGTTATCAAGAAATAGGGGTTCACTGATACAGATGCCTGTACTATAACAAAAATATGTCATGAAAAATGAACTATTACGTATCCCAAAAACAAAATATAACAAACCTTTGGATCCTTGTCAAGACAAAAGGCCATCGTTGCATAGGCAACATAGACATGGTACGTGCAGTTTGGGGATTTGCGAGCATCAAGAAAATATTTCCGAGCTGCTTCAACTCCTTCTGTCCGTCTTAGAAAGCGAATAAACTGCAGTAAGAATACACATCAAAAGTGTGATTAAGAATGTTTCAAGAAGGCCAAATGTCAACTAGAAGCTATAAAATATCCATATCACTAGATTTCTCAATTTAACCAAATAATGACCATAAAAAATAGTGAGCATCATCTTATTCATCTAGATAATTACTGAACAATGTTAAAACTGTACTCTTTCAATCTCACTTCAAGAGTCCAAGATAATCAAAATGACTCCAACCATATTTCCAACTTTCATCATGTCCGACAATACTTGTTCATTATACCCACACATTTGCGAAGCTTAGCAGTGGACTCAAGATAACACGAACTTGATGCTACAGATACATGTTTATTAGATAATCAAATAAATTACTCACTTGAATATGTGCTAGGGCTGTTGCATTTACACCGTCCCCTACAAGGCTCTCATAAATTTTCTTTGCAGGCTGAACAAAAGGACCACATCAAAGTTTAAAGACCATGAACCAGAAGATCATGTGTACATAAGGTTGAAAAGAGTCATTAAGAAGCATGTACTTGAATTGCTCCGCGGGTTTCCTCCAGCTCAGCAAAAGCATACCGGATCATTTCTGAATCTACTCATAAATAAACAATACAGAAAGAATAAATATAATGAAAGTGGAGGTGTTTCTATTAAGTAAGAGCACTGCAAGGCAGAATCTCCCACTAACAAAAAGAAAAGATCAACAAGTCTCTGCACACAGCACACATGTAGCTGGAATAACAGATAAAAGTTATTAATTTACAAGTCACTTGAGTGGAGATACCAACCCTCTCCCCCTATGACCGATCATCAATAAAAAGTGGAAATTTCTAGTGAAATACTTAAAATTCTGGTTGCTGAAAGCCTCAAAGACAAAAGGGAACCAACTAACCAGGAAGAACTTTTAGTGCTCGCTGATACACTTTAATTGCAGCATCTATTGCACCGCTTTTCGCATGCCATGTTGCATAGTCATACCATATATCAGGATAATGGTATAAATACATCAGACACTGGATACAGAAAACAATGAATAGTTTATGACAAAATGTAAGATCACTGTCATACAGGACTATCACGTATCATGTATTATGATATAATCACACACTTAACCATATTACAAGATGAATATTATAATCCATATAATAAACAGAACAAAATGACATCAAAGCAGCAATGGCTGTAAGGAACAGAAGTGTCCAAACTACAAGTTGTTTTAAGGCCACTCTTTTTTTCCTCCATTACACAACTACAAGTATCTTCCTTTCCCTTTGGTGGGCAAATTCAATCCTTAAGTTCCTAACACGTAGTCCTACGGCCTACCACACTCAATCACCTGGCATTTTACGCTAAACCTCAGGCCTACATGCTCCATAACTTATTTACTGGACAAAAAAATCACTGTTTCTTTTAGATAGGGAATATGAGTACAGATAAGACCATGAGACATAAAGACCATAAAGGAATGTTAGTCAGAAAAAAAGATAAATAAAGAAGGGCAATACATATTAAAGAGAGATGTTCAATTAAGAGAATAAGACACTTTGGTTGAAAATACACAAGCAACCTAGAATTTACAGATGTTTTTTTATCAGCAGAAATTACAGCGGTGATGATACAAGGAAAAATTACTGATGAAGATGACAAGCATTAAAAACCAAATCCAACAAAAATGATAGCTGAGTTTAAAAGACTAATGGGTGAATTCACTGCATAATCAAGGAATTTTAGAAGATTCTGACAAGCATTTGAGTCAACATGCAATCATAATAAAAGGATGGGCTGACAGAAAATAGCAGGAAAATTCTTAAGTGGATTCACTACACTGAAGGATTAAAAAGCATTGGGCACAATGAAAAACTATACCCTTCATACCTGCTCATATGTTAGTATAATACGCTTGTTGGAGGAAGCACTGTCTATCCTTTGAGGGTTTCCCCTGAAACACAATTTTATTTATTTAAATAAAACTTATAGTACAGAAAACATTTCCTTAGGTCGAAAACATCTCAGTTGACTACTAAAATGATGCACACCATGATAAACAAAATTTTTTTAAGTCTATTACAATCTTGAGGTAAGCAGAAGCTGTTAATAACATTGTCAAAGCCATCGGCAAGGGATGAAGCATTGAAGTATAATACACAATTTAAGAGGCATAAGTATTGTAGATAACCTCCATTTGTTAGTCACTGATCCACAATAATGACATGCAGTTACAAGACTACAAAAATATTTTGATAATATACTTCAGCAGCTAAAGCAACATTTGATTATTATTTTAAACTTTAAAGGTTCAGGATAGCAAAACAAATTATGAATATGCAGAGTTCTGATATCTTGATTCTATTTTCTTTCGTTCTACAGCACTGACAAATATTGACTACTCAATCTGCCACAACATTTAGAAGAAAGTTGTCTGTGCACAATATCCTACTAAGTTAGGAACTAATATGGAAATATGGTAGGAAAGCATGCACTCCTAGTTGTCTGCTAAAGGTAGATATAAGGAAGGCGTATGATTCCGCCAATTGGAATTTCCTATAGACAGCACTGAGGGGGCTTAAATTTCCAGATCACTTCTCTAAGATCATAATGGCATGTGTATGAACTACGACATATGGGATAGCTATTAATGGGAACCTTACTGAGCTTTTTAAAGGTGAGCACGGTATAAGGCAAGGGCACCCAATGTCACCATCGTTGTTTGTAATGATAATGGAAGTGTTGACAGGGATTCTGGAAAAAGCCAGCACAAGGAAAGAATACAAGTTCCATCCGGGGCGTAAAAGGTTAAGGCTTGTTAATCTTTGCTTTGCGGATGATCTAATGATCATGTGCAGAACTGAGGAGAAGTCAATGAGAGTGGTAGTGGTCACATTACAGCTGTTTGGAGAGTCCTCCCGTCTGAAGGCAAGCATGGAGAAATGAAATGCGTTCTTGTGTGGAGTAGATACAGAGTTAAGGAAGAAGCTGGTGGAATGCACAGGGTTCCAGGAGGGTGTCTTCCCCATCAAACCCCTAGGAGTGCCAGTGACAACAAGGAAATGGTCCTTACTAGAATGTAGAGTGCTGATAGAGAAGGTGGTAAGCAGAATTCAGGACTGGGCTGCACACCTACTCTCTTATGCAGGAACAATTGTCTTAATTAAAGCTGTACTCCAGGCCTTCCATATGTATTGGGCAGCAGTATTCATGTCACCTCAAGGAGTGGTGAAGGAATTTGAGAGAAAATGTAGGGAATTTCTGTGGAGTCAAGGAAAGGGAGGGAAGAGCATCCCATTGATTAGTTGGGAAGCAGTAAGCCAAGCACCAAGCAAAGAATTGTGGAAGACAGGGGGTGCAGAGTGTCAAACACTGGAATATGGCAATAGTTGGGAAGCAAGTGTGGGATATAAGTAACAAAGTGGACTCTCTGTGTAAAAGTGGGTACATGGAGTTTAAGTCAAGAATTCAAATTTCTGACCAAAACAAAGGTATTCAGGCCATTGGAATGGCATTTTAAGAATAATGAACCTGCTGAAAAATGGGTTTAGTGGAACCAGATGGAAGCCTTCAAGGTCTGGGAAGTATAATACTCGGAGGGATATAGGTGGTTAAGGGGGAGGAATGAAAGGCTCTTAGCAGCCCCAATGATCTGGGAGAAGTATAGTGTTCCCAAACATGCTGTCATTGGCTGGCTGGCTGGCTATTCAGAACAGGTTACTGACCAGGGGCAGACTGAGGAGGATGCAGATTGTAGAGGAGTGTTATCTCTGTCAGGAAGGAAAAGAGACTAGAGATCACTGGTATTTTGATTGTGATTTAGCAAAACAGGTATTACATGGAGTGCGTCAATGGATGGGAATAAAGAAGTTGGGAATCAAGTTTAGACAATGGAGCAAGAAAGCTGTACGTGTGTGGAAGAGGCAAAAACAGAAAAGAGGGAAGATGTTTGCTGCATTGATGGCTTGCAACTATCATATGTGGGGGGAGAGGGACCACAGGCTCTTCCAAAACACCAGCAACCATCATCCATGAGATAAGGAATGAAATAGATACTAGAATGAATGTTGTAGGGAAGATGTAATTTGTGTTGAGTTGAAAAAGATCTAGTGCTGAAATGTTCTTAATCTGGGTTCCTGATGTATGCACTGTGTGAAGAGATTAATAAAAGTTTGCAGGTTACCCAAAAGGGAAGTATAACGCAATACAGTCACTCACGTATACACGTATCACTACTAAATTAGAAAAACAGTGTAAAATTGTTTCTTACTTTTCAAAAGCAATAAACCTCTTCCAAGCCAGCCATTGCACTTCTTCCTGTGAAAACGCAACAGTAAATTACAAAATGCCCACAAAAATATAACAGGTGCATTGCTGATAAAAAAATCATGTTTTGTGAATTGAAACTCGCGCGCTGATAAAAGCAGCTGTTTAACCAGTGTACTAACATCCAGACCAGAAAGCAAGTGAGATTATAGCCATAAAAATGGTCACTTCCCCAAAAGAGGTAATTATTCCTGTTAAAGTGCCCTGTACAGTTTGTGATGTGTTTGGAACCACTCAATATACTACATATTGAGCCCTTCACCTAAGTACTTAGGATTTTTGGTTGAAACTTAACATGTACTGGAGCCGGTTTGGTTTTGGGCTTTGTCCATTTCATATGTCATCTCTGTTTAGTCTTGGTCCACCTAGAACCGATTGAATTCTTCACGCTTTCAAGCAAGGGAAGGTGTTAAGAGTGTCTCACACGGTTTGTGCCTACCTTTTAAAGGTAGTTTCAAATACACAGGCCCTTCCACAAAATATTGCTGCTGGGTAGGAAATTTAAAAGTTCTCGGTCTCATATATGCTATTGCTTGTTCCACAACCAGATATGTGCAGGGTTGGTGGAGAGTATATGTGAACCATAACCAAGAATAGAAGAGATGCAGAATTTCAATGAGGGAAGTGAAAGCAATAAATTCATGTGCTTTCAAACTTGAGATACAAATAAGAATTTCTCATTACTCGTCCACAAATAGATGTAAAAATTATGCCAATAAATGAAGAATTTTGGCTCTCCCCTTCACTGATAAAGCCATATTAAATCATGCCACTGAAAATTTCAACAAAAAAATTCATGCCACTGAATAAATCAACTGGACGATACCATGATAATAACAAGACCCATGAGCTACATTTCTACAACCCATGGCCAGACGATCAAATCTTACCAAATAATACCCTAGCTTATTAAGAGCATCCACAATGGTGTTGATGCCAAATTAGCTGCCC
>JAYMSY010000105.1:0-15988 GCA_036897685.1 Monsonia emarginata | reverse complement strand
GGTCACCTGCCCATACAGGTTGCCGACCTGACATGCGATTTTCTTTAAAAAAAATTTATCACGTGGGACCCACAAAAAGGACATAACAGCCAGCTGCCTTCGGCAGCACATTGGTATTACCCTTAGTCTTGGTTAGTTAGTTGGTAAGACAAAATGAAGTATCCACGATACGATGGTGCAACAACATTTGTGGTGTCCAATGCAATTTTATTGCATTCGGGATGCTACAATAAATACTTGTTTATGCTATATGCAACTCAGCGAGATGTATGAGTTGCTTGTCGAGCTGTAAATATATATTTTTAAATTTTGTTTGTCGAGCTGCGACAGTAACTTCTGAAATACCATCAATCACCAAGTGATCATGCACAAACCTAATTTTATTTTACTAGATTTTAATTATACCGAATATGTATGCAAATTTATTAAAACGTTCAAGGTTCAGAATCCAAATAAACACATACAAGAAATTATGCGTGACAAAAAAAATTCACATAAACCGAGGAAGAACAGACACAAGACAGATATGATAAAACAAGTGAAACAGTAAAAATGTTAGAAAGGCGTATCTAGAATCGACAGTAATACCATCTTGTCTCCCAAAGAATTAGCTTCCACGATTGGAGAATCCGATCCAGTGACTAGGATGACACCAATCACGTATCAAACGGTTGCAAAAGCTTGGAGCAGAACGTCTTCGTTTATGATCTAATCCAAACACTTAACTACAAAATTTACTAATTAAAATCTAATTTGACCAAATCTGTACTATCTATAAAATCTAGATTTTATAATGAATTTTAGAGAGACACCTCATAATTAAGTTATTTTTATTTATTAAAATTTTCTATTATACTAAAAATCATAATTTTTCATTTTAAAATTTTCTATTATACTAAAAATCATAATTTTTCATTATTTAATATGAATTCGTGCATCTAGTTATAATCTAATCCAAAAGTCTCACAATATACTTTTTATTATCGTAATTAATTTTAAAAGGATACTTGGGCTCAAAGATAAAGACCCAAAAGATATAGCAGGTGGATTAGGCCCATTTTGATTAATCACAAACAAACCTCCAAGTAAGTAAAACAAATATAACCCTAAGCCCACTCCCAAACCTCCATTTTACAAATTTCAGGCTTCATCATCATCATCGTCATCTACTCTCCACCTGCAACGACGACGAAGAGGATGGAGGAAAGAGAGCAGAGCACCGAACCAGGGAATCTGAAGAAGATACCGTTAGTGATTCAAGTCCCATCTTACCAAGAAGTCGTGGAATCTTCACAAGCCAAATCGACAGCACCGTCTCTCTTCAACCCCTCCCCTTCCTTCTCCCAGGCCTTCTCCTTCATCAAATCTACCGAATTCTACTCTCCTCCTCCTCCCCCTTCTTCTTCAACGCCTTCCCATTCCGCTCAACCCTCCTCCTCGAGGTATGTTCATGTAGATATGGGTGGCGTGGACGAGTCCAGATGTTGGCTTTATTGTTGCGTTGAATCGGAGTTTAATGGGTGTCTTGTGTATTTTCGTGGGTTTTGCTCAGAATGGTTTTGTTTTGAATCGGAATGATATGGGTTTTCTTTATATTTTTGTGGGTCTTAGCCAGATTGGTCAAACTGGTGTTGCTTCTTCTTCGGCTGGCTCGTCTTCTTCGTCGCAGAATCGAAATGCCATTCTTGTGAGCCATAGGCAGGTGAGTTTCTTTGTTGAGCGCTTTCTTATTTCCTTGTTCATGTGATCAGGTTTTTATGCTATCGTAAGCTTCCTTTCCCACCATAAAGTTCTCAGCTTTATTTTACCTTGTGTCCGTGTCGTAGCCTGAATCCAACTTCTTTTTTCTTTGTTCAGAAGGGGAATCCCTTGCTCAAATATATTAGGAATGTGAGGTGGGCTTTTGCTGATATTGTTTGTGACTACTTGCTTGGCCAGAGCTCATGTGCTCTTTATCTAAGGTTTGACCCCTCTTCCTCTTCATGGAATATTGGCATGGCATTTCGTTTTTATGTTTGATATATGAATCAAATCATTCAAACAGACACCTCATTGTTGTGAAGTTATACATTGGCTTAAGATTAGTCTATATAGTTAATTGGAATGCTATTATAGTATTATTTTCTTTGCCAACCTCATTAAGCTCAAGATGTTCAATTTGTAAACTCAGCAAAGACTTCCAGGGATGATAGATCATAAGTGCACATGAGGTCGGTGGTTTCAATCACCAGTTATTGCCTATAAAAAATGTTGCTTGGTTAGGGTGTAGTGACTTCTGGTTTGTGCATATGATGATATCTACTGCCTGTACTCTAACTTTGTGTTATGATTATGAATTGCTGATCATTGTATTAAGTTCATGCTAGAACAGTTCATTATGTACTTTAGTTCATGTTAGAATTGCCCATTACTTATTGAGATATCTGTTCTGTGCAGTCTTCGCTATCATTTACTACATCCGGATTACCTGTATTACCGTATAAGGGAACTGCAAAAAAACTTCAAGCTTCGTGTTGTTTTGTGCCATGTCGATGTGGTAAGCGTACTTTTTCTTCTTTCATTGATTCGATAATATTTCTTATGGCTTTGAATGTGAATAAAATTTGGGATTCTAAGCTGATATATAAGTGTTTTAGCTTTATTGTATGTTGTTAATCGAGGTTGTTACTCAAAATTCTCATTGGCTCCAGGAAGATGTTGTTAAGCCTTTACTTGAAGTTACTAAAACAGCTCTGCTTCATGATTGTACTCTTTTATGTGGTTGGAGGTATAATAATTATTCTCTTCCTTTTGTAGTTGCATATAATTATATTGACTGAAAATATATAGGATCCACTTAATTGTTTTGATGAAAGCTTGCAATATGATGCCTTTTTTTGTTATTTCTTGGCAGGAAACACTGTATAATAAAGGATCTATATATAGCCATTACATTTAGGAGTTCATGTATTGAACTCTTTTTAGGGAATTGGAATGTTGTTGCAAGAGCTAAGTTAGTTTATGTATCGATTTAAAGGAGACTTACACGGGGAAGAAAAGGTGAAGAGAGTGAACGTAAGAAAATAATGTGGTTCGTAAGGCCTAAATCCACACCCCAAATGCTATAAGGGCTAAATATGTATTCACTAACTTGGTGTATTGAGTACAATGAACTCCAACTAATATGGGTTTTGGTGGAAGACTTAAACACAGTGACAAACAAACTACACAGATCACTCTAATTACACAGTTTAGTCACACGTGTGCTCCATCTATCAAATCCCAGGGTTTACTTCATGATAAAACAATTTCATCAATAGTGAAGGTCAGCACATTCAAATACTCCTCACTTGCAATCATGATATTCAGTTTTTTCTTTGTCGTGGTTGTCACGTAGACCGGACATCACTTGTAGAGCTAGCCCTTGATGCACTCCTTGTTGGCGCTCTCTTAGATGTACTTTGAATATTTTTCATCGTAGCTAATATGCAGGTTAACCAACGTAGCTTTTGGATGTAGGCTGAATCAAACCTGCTCTGATCCCTTGTAGAAATTTATAGGAGATATAACATGGGGGAGAAAAAAAATGAAGAGTGTGAACACAAATAGGTCCACCAAAGGTAGGAGGTAAACTTAAATAGCAAGAAACAACCTACACAAATCACTCTACTTGTATAATTCGATCACTTGATTTTGCTCCATCTATCAATTCTTATTATTTACTCCATAATCAACGTCTTCCATTTATGCTATACGTCTAACAATTCATACTTGTATACCAACAATATAATATTGATACCATGCAAATACTTTTCCTTTGTGTGCTATAATTTTATTCAATTTTTTCTATTTAATGTTTTTTCATATGGCAATAGCTTGGAGGAATGTGGTCGCTATTTGGAGACAATCAAAGTGTATGAAAACAAGCCTGCAGACATTATTCAAGGCCAAATGGATACAGACTATTTATCACGGGTACTACTAATTATTTCTCAAGATCATTAGAATTAAGAAAAAGATGATTTTTTTTATAGGAGAGAAAAAGATTAGAATTGTAGTAAAATGTGCTTTTTAGACATGCCAATGTAGGAAAATGAAGGCTATATTTTAAAAGATGTGAATCTAGTATGGTCATATTATCAGTTCATGCACTATCAGTGAGTGTACTCATGCTCCTTTTTTTGGTATTGTAGCTGTCTCATGCTCTCACAACAGTTCGACATGTTAACAAGACAGATGTAGTGACCCTTGGTTCTACTTTTGGGGTATGGCTGTTTTGTCTGCCTTTACAGTCAAAATCTGTGCATCAGATTGCGTAGAATACTGTCGACGTATATGCAACTTATGATCATGTTTTGCAGTCTCTTTCCCATATTATGGATGCATCCATGGAGGACCTAGCTCGCTGCCCTGGCATTGGAGAGCGCAAGGTACTGTTGCACCACTAAGATGAAGATACATTAAATGTGGATTCTCATTATAAATTTGACTGCTGCACATTGGAAATGATGTAATTCAGCTGGTTTTAATTTAGCCTATTTCTAAATCTCAACAATATCATCAATGATATTGCTGAGATTGATATTCGAATTGCCACCGACAGAGAGAATCTTTTAATTCTTCCATAGCAACTAGAAAGAGGTTCTTTAACCTTATGTGAAGTAGGCCTCACTGTATACTAACCCGTATTAATTAAGTTGATGATCAGGTGAAGCGCTTGTATGATACTTTTCATGAACCGTTCAAGCGTGAAATTTCCCGTCCTGTTGTGGAAACTCCTACTCAGAACAACATAGATCACTGCTCAGTTAGTGAAGCCAAAGAGAGGGAGGAAGTTGAGGAAGATGGTGCTAAGCGTAGGAAGAAAGAACCTGAATTAACTGTAAAATCAGCCTTGTCTGCTGCTTTTGCCAAGTATGCTAATAAAGTTGTTAAAAAGGACAGTGAAACACAAAGGGAGAAGGTAGGAGAAGCAAGTGGCATTGTGGAAACAATAAGTGGAAATAGGACTTATAATGATGGGCCCGTAAGTTGATCAATCTCTCTGACTTCAAGATAAACTCATAGGAACTCTTGAGAATATATGGAACGTCTTTGGGAAGGCAGTCCGTTGGCAAAGTTACGCTCGTTAGAAAGGCACATTTAATTGCTCTCATGCTCTAGACATTCATTTCTTTTTCTCTTTATTTTTCTCTTACACCAAGTGGCATTAATATTTAAAATGTCACTATATTTTGCATGCCAGATTATTGTTTTGTTGGGATGTGAAATTCCAATGGTGAGTAGATGTACATACTGTATTGTTTGCAATAAGATTATTGGTGTAGCAGTTTTTTTTATTCTTTCAATGTGAAATGTGGCAATATGAATGACATTTTGTGTTAGAAAAAAATTCTAAACTTGTTTGCTTAAAAAAACTATGGGCAATAGAATGTTCCTTGTTTTTCTATATGATCTTCCTTTTGCTTCTTCTAACCTCTGCTTGATAAAGTGCAATCACAGATTCCTGAGTTGGAGTTTGAAATGCCAATGTTAGAGAATAAGGTTTCTTATTTGGTATCTAGTTAGTATTTCCTAATTCTCGTTGTCTAAGTATTCTATTTAGTGTTTTTCTTATTCATAGCATAGCTTATTTCCTGTTCTAATGTAGGTTAATTTCTTATATAAAGGGGTCTTTGTCTTGTACTCCATAATCAACACTAATATATTTTTGAGATTATAATGGTGTAAAAGCCTCTTCTATTTTCAGTCTCTTGTGTACTTCTGCTGTTCCGGCGGCAACAGTAGGTTGTTTACCCGGTTAAATTTCAGATTTCGTTAGGAGTTTGTGAGTGTATTCTCTCTAGTTCCAGTTCTTCAGGGTTTGCGATTGTTGGAGATAACAAGTGTTTGGTTCTTGTTAAGGATAGGATGTTCAAGTGCACTTGTTTGTTTTGGTCTGCCCAGTGAGTAGATTCTGTTATTTATTTTTTGGATCCTTTGAAGAGTGATTATTGAAGTCAGCCCTCTGTCCTCGAATTGCTTCCGCCATCATCTTCCAGCCTTCGAAGGTTTTGTCATCCTCCTAGTCGCGTGTGGCCCTCACGCGCCACAAAAGATTATTTACTTCCAGATTTGGTGTCCTCCTATTATGTGTTTTTATCCGTTTTCTTTCATCACCTCCGCCGGAATTGGGACCAGAGGCTGCCGACTGGCCATTCCCCCAAAGTCCACCGATATTTAGTCCACCACATGCTGGTGCATGTTTTTTCAATTCAGCTGTCTGTTCTTTTGGGTGCTGATTTTCAGATTTCTGGTTCATTTTGATGCCCAGGTGTGCATTTGGTTTCAGTTTCTTGTTTGGCTCTACCCAATGTGTAGGATTTGTTTTGGTTTGTGGGTGCAGGCGTGCAGTGATTTCAAGGTTTGGTTTGGCTCTACCCAGGTGTGTAGAGGATTTGGCTAGCTCAGGCATGTAGACGTTTGGTTTTTGCTTTGCCCATGTGTGTAGAGGTTTGATGTCGGTCTGCTTAAGTGTGTAAGCGATTGGTTCTGCTTTATCCAAGTGTGTAGAGGTTCGGTTGTGCTCTGCCCAAGTGTGTAGAGGTTCGGGTTTGGTTCGGTTTTGCTTTACCAAGGTGTGTAGTTGTTCAGTTTTGGTTTTGTTTTGCTATACCCAGGTCTACCCAATTGTGTAGACAGTGGGGGTGTGGAGGTTTAAATTTTGGATTTGTATTATGGATTGATTTAAGTTTGGAGAAGATATTTCAAGAAGATTCTGGATTGGTTTAATGTTGGTGATTTGTTATGTCATTGGCAAACTCAAAATGATTGGTACCAATTTGAGTTTGAGTGGGGTGTTCAAGAATATGGTTTCCTATTGTGTAGGTATAATAGTTTCTCCTATTTCTAGCTTATTTCTTGTCCTAGTGCAGGTTAATTCCTTGTACAAAGGTGTCTTTCTCTGTACTCCATAATCAACTCCATCAATATATTTTGGGATTTTACAGCCTATGACATTGTTTTTCTAAGTTTTGGTTGGTTCAGACAGGTTGATTTTCTTACAGGATACTCAGACGAGGCGCAAGGTTGAGAAAAGAAGGTGATGCCAATCTAGATGTTTTTGTTTTGCAAAATAATTGTACGAATAGATATCAATGTTTCTATTAGGACATTTCTATGTAATTCTGGCAAATTGGTCAGAATTGTATATCACATATTTAAATGCTCTTGATTTGCATTTGGACTAGATTGCAAGTTTGATTACTACACAAATTTTGGTTATCAAGGGTTAGCTATGTGCATCACTACAAATAGAACATAATGGAAAGGAATTATGCATCAGATAATGACTTATCCTCATTATGGAACCAGGAAGTTGTTTTGTTACTCAAAGACAGGTCTCTGTAGGCATCTTGAAATTGCTGAAAAGGATGTGGAAGATTGTGCTTCAATAACTATCGCTCTTATTAATACCCCGGTAATGTAATTTGGTATTTACTCTTTAGCTTTTGACAGTATGAATTCCAAATCCCTGACAGACATTCTACTCCAAAGTTCCTTTGCATCCATGACAGGTCTGTTATTTCTGAACTCCACTTTCTATTGTTGTCGCTTCCTTGGGACTTTTCTGTGAGATAGATTCTAATTTATGTCCTCTTCTAATTATTTGCATGCTGACTACAAGGTATCATTCAAGCATCTACTTATTCAAGCTACATTCTTGGTGCTTTCTCCTTTGGGTTTTACTTCAGTGGTAAAGGTAGATATTCCTATCTGAAACTTTGAACCATAATCTCTTCATTGTAGAAAAAGTTAGACAATGCTTGGTTCAGACTAATGATAAAATAGTAAAGGTTGTGGTATAAGTTTTTTTCGAAATTAAGACCAACTTTCTAACTATATTTCCGCTTTCTCAACAACTCTAAAGATCCAAACATAGTGTGGGCATACATGCACTTGCTTGTGTGATTTTAGTGTTACATATTTGTGATGGAACATAAATATAATGTTCATCGGTCCTGCAATTAAGTATTTCCTTCTGTTCTTGTTTGTCTCTGATATTTCTACATAACAAAATGGTTTAGAGAATGTCCTGAAGTGGTTGCAGTGAGTCTACTTATTGAAAAGAGAAAACTTGTTGTATTGAGTCCATACTGATATCTATCAAATTGACATGCATCCTAATCAAATGATAACTGTACCATCTTGTTTCAACTAAATAAATCGTACAGTAATTTTTAAGGGAATTACAATTAACTGAGCATTTGATGGTTTTCTACACCATTTGGTCCACAGAATATTCTATTATACAAGTTGCTTGCCCACAAGAGGACACAATTACAGCTTAGCTTTTTCATTAGACCCAGCTCCCTGTTTCTTCAACTTATTCTTTTCGGGCATGATTTTGCTCACATTCCTTTACATTTTGTGCCAAAATTGTTATTTATACCCTCACCTTATCTGTCATGGATCTTTTGAGAAACCAAAGACGTGTTCTGCCTGGACCATTTTCTTGAATTGAATGTAATCTTTTGTTTTGGTAGATATGAAAGTATCATATGATGGCTTGAGCTATCTTTAGAATAACTGTTTTATTGCTGATCTGAAAACATATATGACCTGAACCAATGTGCTGGGTGTCTGGATGACAAAGTTTTTCGCTGCTTTAAAAGGGTTCCTAATACTTGGAATATGGTGCTTGATTTATAAATCTAGAAGAAGTAGAGGAAGAGGATATAGAAGAGGGGTTCTTGACCAGAGGTATAAGTGACTGCACAACATCTGTCATTAGAGGCCGATAATCTGCTTCTTGCTGCACACACATAGCTGCAATAGCCGCTACCTATAACATACCAAAGAAATTATAGTGACATTTTGCCATATATAATAACTTTAATTGAAAATTAGGGAAAGACTGAGCTGACCTGAACTAGTTCTTTCTTTGAGTACTGGCCTTGCAGAGCTGGATCCACCATTTCCATTACCTTCTCTCTGCTGGTTAGTCGTGGAAGAGCCTGATAAATTTTAGGACGCATCAATGATGTTAATGTTACAAAACTTAAATATTTTGTCTTTGTAAACAATTTCTTTTCCAAATATACTCTATGATTCTAGGAAGATAGAAGCAAGATATATAACTACTTTTTCGAAATTTGAGTAATTTCTAGAACTGTCATCTGGGCTGAGTAGTTTGCATCCAGCTCATCATGTTATCTTGTTTTTAATGCCTTGTTAGCTATTTTATTTACCTACCATATCGGTAGTTTGATTAGCAGCATTCGAGCTTGAAATCTTGCAGGTAAAAATTATGGGATTTGGCTACTAACCCATGACACAAGGACATGTTCTCCAGGAGGTCTTGCAATGTCGGCTACGATTTCAATGAATCCTTTGACCGTAGCTTTGTTGTATGCACCCATGGACACTCGAGCAAAACCATACAAGACCACATATAATGGAACTTCGTGCCCAAAGGATCACGCAATCGCTTTTGAGTTAGCAACCTTGGTGTACAACAATGACAATGCCACGATTTACAAACAAAATGAAAATTGACATCTAATTTTGTTTTATGATTAACTCAAAATTCAAGTTATATGCACTGATAGTCAACTGCATAGTTTTTGGCTTTCCAAGAAAAGAAAATGACAGCCTGCATTTCAACTAGTGTGTCCATGGTTTCAGTGAAATGCAAGAGGGAGGAGAACTCACTCTGGTGCCAGGTATCCTGTGGTCCCCAGGACACGTGTCGAAACTTGGCCATTAATCCTGTCAGAGCCCATCTTGGCTAATCCAAAATCTGACACCCTGGCACGGAAATTTTGGTCTAGTAGAATATTGCTGCACTTGAAGTCACGGTGGATTACAGAAGGGCTAGCCTGCTCATGGAGAAACTCAAGTGCTCGGGCACAGTCAAGGGCTATCCTCATACGAGTCCCCCAATTCAATGCCTGTGTCTGGCCATGGAGATGGTGTTGCAGATTGCCGTTGGGCATGAATTCAAATATTAGGAGCCTGTGGTGCTGGTCAGCACAGTAACCAAGAAACTCCACCAAGTATGGAGAGTGCAGGCGGCATAATAAATCCACCTACAACACAAACAACTTGGTAAGTAAGGCCTTAATGTCAACTTGTCTTGGACCATGTGCATATATGTGCTGATAGGAAAGTTGCTAACTTAGTCATAAATGTTAGCATGAAATGCAGATAGAACCTTTCACTTGCATATATGTGTGTGCACAAATTCAACCTTGGCACTACTTCACTTTCACTCTAATGGCTGCCCACATAATTAAAATTGTCGGTCGCAACTGATGTAGTAGCAGTGAATGTGTGTGCAAGGGGAAAAGAGAGTTTCATTTCATGTCAACAATAGTCAACTGAAAACTAGATTCTGTTTCTTCGTATTAGGACAGCATCTGTACCTTGATTTCTGTAATTAGTCTAGTTAAGCATGCATATTATATTTAGAAAAGAACAAACCAACAGCTGGGTTGTGAGATTGTTTAGGAAGAAACAAAAAATGTAATAAATGAAGTCACCACCTCTATCCTGAATGCACGCTCCCCTTGTCTGCCCTGTCTGTGCAGCGTCTTAATTGCTGCAACAGTTCCATCGCTCAACACTCCTCTGTAAACCACACCGAACCCTCCTTGGCCAATCACATTTGCTTCACTGAATTCACCTGTGGCGGCTTCTAGCTCCTTGTATGTGAAGACCTGAACGCCTCTGAACCTACTATGAGTGGCACGCCCTGTAGTGCCTCCATACAGACAACCACCCTTTACATCTACCACATGTTTGAGATTGGGAAATCAAATCAGGATAGGCATTGAACTCCATGAAATGAAAATATGAAATTATGTTTGTTTGGCTCATACCTGGGCTTGAGTTGAAGTCTAGGCTGGTACGGGACATGACCCTGCTACTGGTGTGGCTGATGCTAATGTCATTGCTCCAATTGCCATGTTTTTTTGCAGATTTGAGTCGTCGTCGTCGAAGCATTGCCATAATGAGAGAAGCAGCAATCAGGAGGGCTAGAGAGACGGTTGAGATGATGATAAGGAGAACGGCAATGGAGGGAAGAGGGGCATGGTTATGGTTATGGTTATGGTTATGGTGTGGAAGAGGAGAGTGATGGTGGCGTTTGTGGGTGGTCGGAGCAAGCTGAGGTGTGCTCGCCGGGGACACGGAGGTGCTGTTGGTTTCCATGAAAGCTGAGATGGAGCAAAAAGAATGGTGTATTTTAGCTATGAATATGGCACAAACAACAATACACAAGGGAAGAGAGTAGATAGGTTGTATATTTTTTTGTTGGGGCCAAAGATGTAAATAAGAGTGAAGTTGAGGGGCAATATGGGGAAAGGGTCACATGATTCACCTCTCTCTCTTTGATGGAATTGGTTGTTGTGTACTTGATTCGTCCCTTGTTTTGTATTTAGTGGAGGAATTGTCTCTTTCTTTGTAGGAAGATTTTGGGAGGATTTGTTTTATCATCAAGACTATATGTATTTTCTTCAGCTATGGATCAATCTCTGCCCAATAATGGCAGTGGCTATGGGAGTGGGAAATGCAGAAACAGCGAGCAAATGAATGTGATACAAGATTGGGAAAATGAAAGGTTGAGGTGTGGTGGTATCTTACTTCTTAGGGTGAGGATGAGATGGAGAACTAGAACCAGATTTTAGGGCTAGTAATTGGGTCGTGTTGTATGTGTCGAGAGTATGTTAATTTGAGGCTGATCCATTTGATAATAGTGTTAAAAAATGAAAATCGGACACTACTCATTTATAGACAAGCTAGTCCAGCACGATCCGTTTACTATTTAAGTGGGCTCTGTTAGCACGACACGATTACGGTCAGTTTAGTATGATATGATTAATTATACGTATAATGACACGATTACGACATGTCTACATAAACAAACCAACAATAGCTCATTTAAAGCCCATTTACTTAAATGGGTCCTGCTAGTGCGATTAACTAAATTGGCTATTTTGGCACAATTAAATAAACGGGTTGTGTTGTGTTATACAGGTCGCGTGCTGAATTTTTCAACCAGAATTCGGCCTGTTTGCTTAAATCGTGTTAGTACAATTCATTTATTTCGTGTCGTGTTCACGAGCCGTACGTCAAATTGTTAGCCACACCAACTTCATGTGTGCTTCCGCTTTTTGCTACCTTGGTCATTCAAGGATCATGCAATACAATACAAAACAGATTGAATTTTATATCAATAGAATAGAATTATAAGGATCGGTTTTAGCTATTACTTGTTGAGGTTGGATTTATATTACAAGATTTCTTGCGGGCGTCCTACAGTGTAGCCTACAGCCCTATCACCAACAACCAAAATTAATGGATTATTTCAAGAGAGGCTTTAAATCCCTATCCACATTTCGGACTACGATCTCCCTCCAATTCCAAACACTTATCATTTTTATTTATTCTTGAAGTCAACCCATAGCAAACAAAATCTACAAACGAGTCTCAGTTCCGTCCCAATGAGCCGAAACATGACATAATATGTTGTTCAACTCCATATACTTGCTCTTGCATCCTCTCATTAAGAAAAACATTATTCACATCAAACTGTCACACAATCCCTTACAAAGTGCAATAGAGAGTATCAGACTAAACAGACTGTTGCAACTTATGATTTCTTAATGGCAACATGCCTAACAACATACATGCGATTAGACTGAACAAAAAGACATAAATAATCTTTGTGTTTGTTGTTGTAGCCTAAACATACACATAGTTTAGATCTAAAGTCTAACTTGTGTGTATTGTAGAGACGACAAAGGAAAACAAAGGCACCCAAACAACTTCAACAATATGTAGTTAGGAAACTTTGAGTACATGAGTTAATAAGAGAATTATGATTCAAACTTAAACTTATAGTATGATTAATGAGATATACAGTTGTAGAGACAATTTGTTCCCAAAATAAGATTGGAAGGGGAAGCACAAGCCAAAAGAGATAAGGCCATATAAATAACATGTATTCCTAACACATGTATTGGGCATATATAAATAACTTTTAATCAAATGTGTTCAATGAAACAAACAACTATGACAACGAAATGTCAATGAGTAAAAATTAATAAGGAAATCATAAACATCTAAAGGTTATAAACTCGAACATTTTAAATTGCGTTGATTAAAATGGACATTATTTAAAACCTTTGATAGTAACGTACATATTAAAATTATGATAATGAATCAATATCATGCTCAAGTTAATATATCAAAATGTGTTTTGTATGAGATAAAAACAAATCTATCGAATTTAAACATACAAATACACAAATAATGATCTTAAATCTATATGCACAAGTTATAAAAGTAGTTCGAACATGTTTTTGTGTTAACATACTCAATGACCAAGTGCACAACAAATTAAATGAGAATAATTGACTTTTGATGACATGGTGGGTTAAATGAGATTTAGAGTAAATATGTGATATGGGTAAGTGGATCCCACTTACTAACGGCAAATCCAAATTTGACATGTGTAATCAGATTTTCTTATTAAATTTTAATAATTGACACTTCATTGTAATTTTTGAAGGTTATCAATGATAATTTTGTTTGTTTTATTGAACAAACTAGATTAAAAGTTTATTATACATGCATAATACCTACTATCGACGACACCATTTTGCTCATGAGTGTGAGGACAAGAATGTTGGTGAAGTATGATCAGAATTTGAAAGAAAGACGATAGAGGTTTATGTTCGCCTCCCAAATCAGTCTAAACCTTTTGAATTTATACCCAAACTAATGTTCAACCATTGTATTAGGTTGAGTGAAAATATTGAACTCCTCACTTTTGGCAGAGAGAAAGTATCCTCAGAGACATCACTATACACAAACTCCAAAGGTCCAAAAGTTGAAACGTGTAAGTGTCCTCTTTTGTTGTAGATTTGACTATAGTGTCACCGAGACCTGCCCTTGCGAGACGACGGAGTAGATTAATGGGCCTGCGTGTGTTTATTGTTGCCTTTTGGCTCACTCTTGTGAGAAAGAGTTGTTTTGACGTCTGCGGTTGTAGTGTCTCTGTTCCTTACGCGTTAGCTCAATGAATCTTGAAGAAAGAAGTGAAATGGAGAAGAAAAAGCGAAGAAAGATAACGTAGTTCGGCCTCAACGTGTATTCATTGACTTGATATATGTGACAATAACTCCTCTTTATATGGGAGAGAAGAGTCATACATGATGAAAGACAAATCCCACAAATCACGTTAACACTTAATGTAATAACTCAATTTATCTAATCTATCAAATTCTATGATTCTCTCCATAATCAAATCTCTCGTTAATCGCGATAGTCAACCATTTCAGCAAATCTAAAATGCCGAGAATGAAAGTTGATGAATTGATTCTTCATCCATAAGTAGGCTTAGCAATGTGTCAGCGGTGATGGTTCCTGTGGCAAGTTGGACTTAATTTGCAGATGTTCTTACGGCTGATTACTTGTTTTCCAAGCCATTGATGATGTGCATGACAAACTCAGTTTCAGATACAGAATGATTTGTTGAGGCCACTTGCTAAACACTACTTCTTGTTGACATATTCAAGGCATATGAGAGATCTTTTGTGATAGAATGGATAATAGATACCTAAGTGACCTAATTTGGCGACCGACTTAGGTTTAAAAACGTTTTCTAGTTTGAGCCATGCTTGCCTAGATGAGGTAACTAGCACAATATAATATGTATCATGCTTTGAAATGGTTCTGCAAAGCTAGAGCAAGATGAGCTTACATTGTCTCTGAGAAATAAGGTAGTTTTGCTTTATCACTTATGCGACATTGTCACCATCACCATCTTTGACGACAGTGGTGGTTCCAAGCCATCATAATCCGATATATTTGTTGAGGTCAAATGCTTAGTGATAAGCGTAGGCTTTGGATAGAAATGAGCTCTGATACCATATGACTAATAAGAATTATGAACATACCATAGAAAAGAGCAAGAGAGGCTTGATTTGTGAATTGGGAGAAGTATAAAAGCATAGTGATGAGGAGGATTAAGGTTGTTGAATTCTCTTGAGTATCAGCCTCTTCTCTTGGCCCATTCTTGATTTGTGAATCAAGAGAAGTATGAAAGCATAACGATGAGGAGGATTAAGGGTTGTTGAATTCTCGAGTATCAGCCTCTCCTCTTTGCCCTTTTTGGGTTTCTATCCTTCATTCTATGTTTTGTGTTTATTTCCATTTATGTTTTTTGTAGTTTTAAAACGAAAGTGTAATCTCTTATAGTGGATTTCGATCCTTCAAGTTTGGTTAAATGAAATGGTTGTGGGAGCTCGGTTGATTTGAGGCACTAAATTGCTCTGTTTTCGATATTGTTACTTTGTTTTTGGTTCCCTTATTGTCTCTCTGTTTCAGAGTCTACTAATTTTCACTTGGATTTTTCTCAAACAAGTATTGTGTGTCCACCATAAATTCCTTGTAGTCGACAGATTGTACCGGTCTCGCAAACAATTTTCGCACATCTCGTACAATTCCACCCATCCGAATCAACTCTCGCTTTTCACCCCATGCTTGTTCAAATGCTTCCAATTGGCTTTCCAACCAGTTTCGGTCTCATGCTCAGCTTCTCTTCGCTTCCGATAGGCTTCGATTCGCTTCACACTCTGCCTCCTTTTGTTTCAACCAACTAAACACTTCCCGTAGGATCACTTGATCGAAACTCATGGTGACGGAAGGGCAATGAAAGGACCAACGTAATAAACCTCAAAATCACAAGCACAATTGAACAGAAAACTCTATGAGTTTTAATAAAATTTGAAGAACAAATACAAGGACAGTGGCTTGGCTTCCAGCACTCAAGTGAAGCTCAAGCTTTCGAGGACAAAAATAAGAAAAGAAGAAGAAGAGAGAGGCACGATTCGAGCTCGGCCAAGGCTCCAAGAACAGAGAAGAGAGTGAGAGACAAACACTGCAACTTCTTCGACAACTGCCCTAAGAGCATCCACAATGGTGGATGTCGTGTTGCTGCGACAGCAACAAAGGCTGCTCG
>JAYMSY010000104.1:0-15999 GCA_036897685.1 Monsonia emarginata | reverse complement strand
AAAACATATACCGACTTGATTTTTTTATTATTAATCGATTGACGTTAAATTTTAATATGAATTCGTGCATCGCACGGGATTACATCTAGTAGAACCCATAAGCCAAGAAACTTCTAACCCAAACTTATAAAAAACATAAAAACAAGGCAGTATTCACATGTTAAGCAAAAGATTTAGGTCCCACCGAGATTTGAAGTCGGGTTACTGGATTCAGAGTCCAATGTCCTGACCACTAGACCATGGGACCTTGCTAAATGCTACTACAACGTTTTATTAGATCTACCAGAGAACAACAAAGAGTAAGGCAATCTACCTATGATTCAGAACCTACAGCAGATCCTACAAACTTTTTTTGGAGCCTCAGCAAAACCTCACACTTTCCAGCTTAAAGGATACTAATATGTACAGTACAGAACAGAGGTAAGGGTAATAGATGCCCAGGTAGTTCATTCAAGCCGCGAGTACAAGCACCTTAATCGTTCCCTGACTGTTAGCGGTTAGCACTGTCGGGCTATCACTCTTCCAGCAAACAGCACTGATGAAATAAGATCCAGCATCTTCATCGGTCTCGTCCATATCTGGTGAACCAAACCTATGCCAAGTTACTGGTTTGGAAATTTCCTGCAAAGTATAACCCCAAAAGCTCAGTTTTAAATTCAACATCCCATAACTTCCTAAGCATTACTGTTTTGGATTTTGCTAACCTTGTGGTAGACAAAAACTTCATTTGTTTCACTTCCACATGCAATATATTCACTGTTTACCGTGAGACCCACAAAGTTCTTCTCATTTGTGTGTCCTCTAAAAGTGCGAACCTGTGTACATCAACCCCAAGGACTTCAATAACTTGTCTTCCTTGCACTACTTTAACAATGACTGTTTCCTTAGAGATATATACATATATATTGCAAATTCAATATTTCAGTTTCACAGATCAATCTTTCAGAGTTCAGCTTCTATAGGCTATGCATCACTGGGCTTCCTTCTTTACATAACTGAGCCTCCTCTAGTAGTGAACTATATATGTTGAAACAGTACCAGAAAACCTATAACCCCAAGAGAGGCACACTTTGATAAATGAGTATAAAAATGAAAGTAAAACACTCACCGGCAAGTTTTGCTTCACGTCCCACAATCGTAGCGTGCTGTCTGTAGATGCAGAAGCAAGCTCATCACCGGACAAAAATTTCACATAGGAGACAGTTTTCCTATGCCCAGTAAATACATGGAGTGGATTGCTTATATTCCTTAAATCGTAGTAATGTATATTATGGTCTGCTGAGCCAACCTGAAAAAACAATAAGGTTCAGAAAATGACATCCGTTGACTGTCAAAAACTTGAAGAAAACTAACAGTTGGCAACAATAACCCCAACAAATCTACAGTTTAATCATGCCATTTAAAAAATATTCTAACACTATATTCACCAAATGTGCATCTCCCAGATATCAGACAAATCACAAATGCAAAATAGAACTTCATATGCATGGTATACAGACCAGCACACACTCATGTGCACGCAAAAGCATGTTGAACCCGAAATTAATGGTTTCTTAGGCATGGTAGACCATGCACTGCACATCTCAGCAATACAACCAATTGCCCTTACAAAATTGAGGTATTAAAGTATCGACAGGATACAAAGTTAAACATGTCTTGTACGTTTACTAGACAGATATACATGAATGAATGGAGCGTACCGCAACATAGTTGCTAGATTCTGGATTATACTTGACACAACATATATTTGCTTTCATGTCAATGTTCAGAACACTGGCTTCCTGATTTGTGCACCAAACTTTGACCTGCTTGTTACACAGAACAGATGTATAACGGTTGGTTAAAATCAGAATACCTGATTCTCACAGAAGAGAATAGTACAGAAAAGAAAACGAGAAGCAAATCAAAGTTTAAAAGAAGCATAATCCTAAGAACTGCTGCACTTCTTTCAACAAACAAAATTGAATAGGCACAAATGCAACACATAATCTATAGGTAATGGCAACTAGCAAGCAAAGGAGTGGAACAAAATGATAAGGATAAGGATCAAAAACTTTCACTTTTTCTTTCTTTTTTGGTCAGCAACTCGCATTAAATATATTTTCCTTTCGCGCCCTTGCATCCCTTTTTATTTGCCAAGAGGGGCACTAATAAATCTACATTTTTTCAGCAAGGGTGTCAATGATATGCCTTTTCTGAGGATGACCACCCCAAAAATTTCCATAAGGCAGATTTCTTTCTGCATGCCTCATCATGCACAACATGCATAACAGGTTTATGGAAATGGGTCAACATCAAATCAATGAGAAGAGAATCTCAATATTGCACTGCACCCAACCCTGACTGGAGCAATATGTGATTAAAGATACTGTAAGGCTCTCAGAGTACATATACCACATAGTTAACCCAACTACAATTATCTGATGTAAAGTAAACCTCCAACCTTTCTTCCTTACAAAATAAAACCATGTACAGATAATATAATACCAACCAACCAAGCAGGCACGGAATATATTGACAAAAAGTGCAAACCATGAGCTCAAGTACCTTACAATCGTCACTACCAGATACAAGCATTGAGGGTTCGGTACGAGAAAAATCGACACTCCATGCACGTTTTTCATGCTCTTCGTATTCCATAATACTCTGGAGGGAAAAAAAACCGCTAACATTGTTAACCAAGAAAAAGCACAAGGCCAGGATTGCATGCATTCATGAAGCAACAAGAGAATTACAAAACTTAAAACCAAAAGAAATAGTTAATAATTACCTGCCGTGTATTTACATCCCACACAGTTACTATACCTTCATAATCACTACTAGCTATTTGGTTCTTTGCATACTTGTTCCAACTCAAGCAACTAAGTTTAGACCTAGTGGACATTTCAACAACAGGGCAGTGAACATCCGCAGGTTCATTCACAACCTGTAAACAAACAGAAAGGGAAATTATCCACCCACGGTCCACCCGTGTACTGAAAAATGTGACTAAACATCAGATGAGCATTGTATGTAATGACAATGAGCATCATAATCACAAAAATCTTAATTAAACCAGAATGAAATATCCCCATGATCAACACTTTTAAGGCAAAACAAAGAACAACTACAACAGAATTAATTCTTCTGTGAATGAGCGTAAGGCTAATACTTGAATTAGTTGCACATTTGAATGCAAGAAATCAGACAAGTTAGACAATATCCAGGAAATAGTATCAAGTCAAAGCCCATGTCAAGCCCATCCCCAATTTCCATGCTTGACAATTAGCACATTTCGTTACTAATACAGAAGATTAGAGTTTTTACCATGAAAACTTGAGAAAACCAATGATATCCCTATGTCATGGATTTCCTTTAAATTCGAGGTTGATTTCGCAATTTCATCTTTAATCCTAGTTGCTAGATGTAAACATATATCATTCTACCCTTCCCACATCAGTTTGTTATTGTTTTTATTTATGAAATTAGAGGAGCAAAACAGGTAAGGGATGTGATTGGCAAACAAATGAGCATAAGAAGCATCTTCCTCATTTCAAACAAACTTCAACCATCATGTTGTGCCTTTAAGTGCAATAATCTTATGCCATATCTGCCACTTACATGAGGTCACTTCAAACTCTATGGAGAAAAAGAGTATCAACTCTATGATTTCAGTCTCTTTGCACATGTTTGTCATTGATCAGGACCAAGTATCAAGGGAACCAAAATCTTACCGAAGAGAAGTCAAAAACCTTAATGCGCCGAGATACTCCAGCAGTGGCAAACAGCTCATCATCACGGTCAAATTCTATGCTGCAATAAAACGAGGTTTGAGCTTAAGCAAATCTTAGTAGGAACAAAGAATTCCCTTTTCCCTCCCCTCCCATGTCAAATTACTATGAAACAGTTTAACAGAAAACATAAACCAAACGAACACACAGATTGAGGCATCATCTTTTTTATTTTGCTGGCGACAGGAGCAAAAAAATTAAGCAGCTAAATAGAAATTCCATAAATCCCAAATAAAAATGTCCACCCATACTTTTAGACATCTTCACCATGTAAGATCGTGTCTTCTTTAATAAAGCAGACATTATGTTTACGTATAATCACCACAATGCAAGTTCTTTTCCCTTCAACATATTGTCAAGGAGCATACAACCGTTTTTTCCTTTGAAGTGTATATCTTAAAATAAAACCAGTTACCAAATTATCTTGGACAACTCCAACCAAGCAATCACAAGAACATTATACTATGCATAAAAAGAGGTACTATACATGGAATTTAGGTCCCAAAATAATACTGTGTGTGTGTGTGTAAGGGTCATCAAGAAGAGCTTTCCCCCTCTCTTTTGCCTGGGTGTGGTAGGAGGGGAGATAGAACCCACAAACTATAACTCCCCATGTCTCCAAACAGGTGTCCCATTTACATTTTTAGCAAGGATGAGGGGAATCAATGCTTCCTTTCACTCCACACACCCATGATAACCATGTGCTACCCCACTAAGCAGTCTTAACCCACTCAAACCAAGGTCATGCACACTAACTTCCCAAAAGGAAAATGAGACATATCCAACTTAGGAAGATGGGATACTTATTTTGGGATGGAGTATTAAGCTTTGAAAACTGACATGCATTTCTTTACAGCCACCAAATGTAGAAAGGCAGGAGCATATTAAGTCTGCCATGAATTACGAACTCAGTGAGCAGTACAAAAATAAAATTCAAGCCCCACAAAGTTATGCATATGGAGGATCCTCTATCACAGATAAAACATTAAGCACACCTTGAAACTATATTGGCAGAGTGGAACAAATCCCCATGTCTAAGTTCAGCAATGACTCTCAATCGACTGCATCAGAAAAGAAATGTGAGTTGCAAACAAACTACTTGTTACCATGGAAGGCAATGCAGATAAAATTGAAATGTTGTTAATGAAGCTGAAGTGCAGGATATATGCCTGTATCGTGTGAAGGTAGAAAGTACAGATTGGAAATCCGCAAGACCTGCACTGTAACCCTCTCTATGGATAACATTTTTATCCCTTTCATCAGGCTTCAAAGGTTGGTTAACTAACTGACGCCGCTTTTGCAAGTAACACTCTTGTAGGTCATTGAACTGTAGCCAGATTATCAAGTAGTCAGGATGGCTTGTAATTAAGATTAGCATGATTATATGATATTTGTGTTCAAACCAAAACAAGTAGTAAAAAGACTGTCATTTCTTCCTACAATTTGTCCACCAGGTAACTTTTTAACTTCTCACATAACTATTCACACATGTAAGGCATGACAATTACATGTAATTCAAATCAAAAGCTTCCATGAATGAGATTCATAAGATGGCAAACCTGTGCATGGACCCGCTTTTTTCTTACGACAGTAAGACCCGATTGATTGATGTATTGTGAGTCTGGTCCACTTAGAGCATCTTTTCTCTGCATCCCATAAGAGCTTACTTGAGCCTTTCCATCCCCTTTCTTGTTCTGTAGATGCCCTGCCCGAGCATTAAGAGAACTGGACATAAGGCTGCCACTATTGTTCTTATCTATTGACGATGCCCATGATTTTCTCGTGGTAGGATCATCTCCAAGCATCCGAAGTTTCACAGAGTACCTGTCCCTAGCACGATACAATTCTATTCTATGCTTCTCTACAGCATTTATGTCCTCCTTAATATACTGGAGATCAGTTTGAATCTACACCAGAAGAACAAAATACATTATCTAAGTATCAACAATATATTCAATCCAGTAGAAACAATGGCCTGCGTAGACGAACACAATTTAGGGGTCCTTATCTCACAAGCAGTAAACTGGCAAGTTACATGTAAACAAACCTCATTTAGCTCATCCGCTTTTTGCTTCCTTAGGCAATGCAAGAAAGACAACAGAATTTGCATATTTTTCTCTGCTTCTTCTTGTTCCATTTTTCTCTTCTTCTCAGATAGGAGTGTCAGGAGGGCATCTAGCTCCTTGATTGACACTTCACAACCCTGTCAACAAACCACAAGAATGGGTTACATTAAACACTCCCTCAAATGTCATATTTGACTCTTGCACATATACATGATAGTTTTGGTAAAGCTTGATTTCCTCCCATTTGCCCTCATGCACCTTTATCATAACAAGCGTAAGCGGCTACAATAAACTGATCAAAGCATAAAATCCTACTCATAAGGAAAAGTGAAATTTTTTACAGGGCAGCCAAATTTAATGTAGTGGATGCTAATTTTGGGACGAAGGGAGTAAAGAGGAAATGAAACCCTAATAAAGTATTCAAAAGAGCATATGAAACTCAACTAATTGAAAAATAGTTCATGAGCAAACAGAAAAAAATGGCAACAGTGAACTGTAAGTTGATTTTAGCCAAGGATATAGAAACAAGAAAACTATTTAAAAATCAAGATAACTGATAGGATCTGGTGATAACTGACCTGCTGTAGTGCCTGCCGAAGATGTTCTACAGGGGATGCAGTTTTTGATATTTGATGAGCAGATGTTTTCTTCAATAGCTACAATAGAGGTACATACAAACCGTGTAACAATAAGCTGCATAGCGAAGTAGATCATTTCAAGATACAAATCATGTTTGATCATATAGGTCTCTTAATCCAAAAACTGAACTAAGGTTCAAAGTAATAAACAGATAAAGGATCAACTCATATATTGACCTGTACCCCTCACTTTATCCATTGATAATCTGAAACATTGTCAAGGCAGTCATACGCAAATAACTTTTCTTTTAAAATAACATAGAATAATATGTTAGGGGACTCTGGAAATCGTAGAGATCAAAGTAGGCGCCATGTGTTTCATCCATATTAGGCTGACTTAAGAGTAGAGCACTGACTAGTTGGATGAATACCCTTTCTTTTTTCCAAATCACAATGAAGAGCATGCATGATTGACGAGAAAGTTGGTTCATCAAGGATTGAACTCCCAGCCTCATAGTCATGCTGCATGTACACCATTAAGGTTGGGGGTTCAATCCATCATGCCACATGTGTTGGCACACACCAACAATTAATAATGATAATGAGGATCAGAACTAAAAGCAACAGTATAATATATGTTTCAAAGTTCAAACAAAATGACAGAAAAGCTAAAATTCTACAACAATGATGCAATATGTTATTGAACATTTATCTAGTATGTTAAAACAACTAGACCAAAGGATGAATTCAAGACTAACTGAACTGCATCCCACCTACACCATTAAGGAAATAAACACAAAACAATAACTATAGCGCCGGAGAATTTGTGAAATTTTCAGGATTTAAGTAATGAAACTTGGCCACACACACAAACAGCTTAATTGTTGTTGTTGAAGATATAGCTTAATTGTTCTATTATCTTATTTTTCCACCCTCAACCAAACAGCTTCTGTGATTATTTGTTGGATACGATTTCACAATCGAGATTGAATCACAGTTCAACACAAGAAGCAATCATGAAGCTCAGCATAATAATACGATTACACTTAAATCAGAAGGGCAAGAGCTACAAAACGAACCTTATTGAGGAGAAAATTGGGGAAGAGCTGGTTGTTGGTGAGGTATTGGCCACAGCAGGGGCAATCGCTCTTGTTGCGGAGGTGAGTGATTATGCACATGTAGCAGAAACTGTGACCACAAGCCGTCAGGAACGCGTCCTTCATCATCTGCATACAAATCGGGCACAGGAAGTCCTTGTCAAGCTCAGACGCCACCGCCACCGCGGCGGCGGAGGGCGGGGCACCAATCTCGCGCGGCGATTTGAGCTCCGGCTTGACCGCCGGAACCATAGCCCCTGTGGAGACCTCTTCCATCGATCTCTGGCTTTTCTCTTTTCTTTTCTGGGTTGGGTTTCTGGATTTGGAGATGCAGGAAGGAAGAGAGATGGTGGGGTCCAGAGTATAGTTTCCTGAGGATGAGAACCGTCCACGTAATCAACAGACACACACACACACTCGCGTGCAAGCAGATGGCTGAGACTTCTTCCGTTGCCGTCACCACTTTCCTTCTCTGTTCATTTGAATTGAACCTTACTTTTTTATTTTAGCCCCAATTTCTCTCAGCAGTCAACAGTCAACAGTCAACACACACAACGATCACCTCTTTCTTTCACGACGGACCGTGACTCATCAAGATCAACGGCATTTATCACCTGCTCCAAGTACTAGCAATGAAGGGATCTCGCCGTCCATTTGGACAACAGACATCAAAATCAACGGCGGTGAAGAGCAGATCTTATATCAAATTGACCATATTCATTTTCTTTTATTCTACCTACAGTAGCTTTCTTTCCCTCCAGTGCCTGCCTCACTCACTCTCGCGGCGGAGCAGTCTCTTCTCCTAGTTTCCGTCTAAAGCCCTAGAAAATCTTCCTCGGAGGTGCGATTTCACTGAGGTTTTCCTTCTTTCTCATGCGTGCCTTTTTCCTCTTCTTCATTATGACTTCATTGCTTTTATCGCTTCTACTTGTTTTGCTGCTCATTTTGATCCTGACCTTGCCATGAACGATGCTGCATTCAACTCTTTAATTTGTATCCGCAATTTCACCGTATCATTCAACTTTGAATTGCATGTTCATAGTAAGAACATCCCTGTCAATGCTTCTGGGTGTTTCAAATCATTTTCATTTCAATTTAGGTTGCGTTTTGATCATTTTTTGGTGGGTATTGGATTGGACCGAGAATCACCCTACTTTGTGTGTCCTCATGTCATGGCAATTGCATTCCCATTTCGCAAAATAGAAATCAACAGTTTTGTAGGAGATGATATGGGAGTGAGAATGAGAATCAAAATGGGGCTACATTACACACAGAATTAGTGATTCCCATTCCCACAACCTTAGTACTCCCTCTGTCCTAAAATAAGTGTCATTTGTCTATCGCCACAAATTTATGACTTTAAATTTTAGTGCATTGTTTTCCGAAGGGCGTTGATAATGTTCTTGAGAGATGAACTGTGAACATTTCACAATAGTAATCATTCTTATAACAGGCGAAAAAACTGCTAGTTTTTGCAACAACAAAAAAAATTGTGCCCAACAGTAAAGAAAAATCCTTCTAGTATTGAATTGCTTCATCAAGCCTGAACTCCTATGGTGCTCGGTCGATCCGAACTCTTGCTCGATTGAGCAGCAATTAATGTGCAAGTGAATTAAAAATTAAACTACTGCAAAATTACACGCCTGATCAAGCAAATGGGCTGCTTGCCCAAGCACCAACGCCCATCGACTTGTTGGTTGCCAGCTACCACATACCACTCAACACCCACAGTTGTGGGCAACCTTCATTACTGCCGCTTAAGCATCTAGGCGCCACACGAAGCAGCCCATTGCTGATCCTCTTACGCATTCTTGGTTTCACTGTTTCTACATTTTCCTTAAATCACAAGATGTTTACACTATAACCTTGGTACTTTCGGGGAAGTGCTTTTAAGGTTTATTTGTTTGTATGATCATATATTTATTTATACATGGTACAGTGACTGAGGAATTGCAGCCTTTTTTTTTCATCCAACCATGTATGCAATCCCTTTAAAAAAATGGTGTCCTCAAATTCAAACATGTAGTTGTCAGATTCATCCTATTCTTACCATTTTTATTGCATCTCTCTGAAAGACTTCATCTACTTTGGCAGCATTACTTTTCATGTATCAAGTTTCCCAAGTGATACAAAATATAATTTTCCTTATGGTTATTATGTAAGGATTGCTTCTGGTTGCTTTGTTGAATTGGCATTTTCTCTGGTTGTCCGTGATCATCAATTTTGTAAAGTTCATGCAAGAGCTAACCTTTCATTCACAATAATTATTAAATCTCTTGAAGTGAAATATTTAGGTGCGTGGTACCAGGTCAAAGATGGAAGAAGTGGAAGGCATTGAAGAAGCAGCTAGGCCCCCAGCTTTGCCCTCACCACCTGCTAGTACACTATCTGATGTAAAGCCACAACAGATGGAGCTTCCTAAGTATTCTATAGTCAGTAGGTGTGGATTTGGGAGTAGCGGGGAACACATAACTCTGCTCACAAATCATTTTAAAGCATCTGTTAAAGTCCAAGATGTGGTCTTTTACCAATATAATGTATGGTTTTCACATAATTTATTTTGGAAGTTCATATTGTTTCGGGTCTGATATATATTATGCCATATATTTTCAGGTTGCTATTACTTCAGAAGGCATAGGAATTGTTCAAGGCAAGGGAATTGGACGAAAACTGATTGATAGGCTTTACCAAACATACTCTTCTGAAATGGGTGATAATAGGTTAGCATATGATGGTGAGAGAATTTTGTACACAGTGGGTCCTCTTTCAAAGAACAAGTTTGAGTTCACAGTGGTGCTTGAGGAGTCATTTGCAAAACGGTATACTCTTTTCTTTTGCCATTTTCCTCTCAATTTTTGGAATTGGGAGCATTCTCCTTTCAGACTTAGTGGCTTATGCTTGTTGTACCATATGCCAGTGAAAATGGGAATCCTGATGGTAATGGAAGTCTCCCTGCAACTTCTAAACGGTCAAAGCGTGCTTTTCAGTCGAAGACTTTCAAGTTAGAAATCAGCTATGCTGCCACAATACCTTTCAATTCTACTACTTCCACCCTCAAAGGAAATGAGACAGATATTCATACTCAGGGCGCACTCAGGGTGCTTGACACTATATTGAGACAACAAGCTGCCAACAGGTGCTTTTGTCTGCACTTTATTTATATTGTTTGCCAAATGAAGTGACTTGAGCTGTATTTGATTTGCTGTTAGCTTGAACTTTTATGAACGGTATGACCTTTGATCAACAGGGGGTGTCTTTTGGTAAGGCAGTCATTCTTTCATGATGATTGTCGAAACTTCACTGATGTTGGAGGAGGTGCAATTGGTGTTCGAGGTTTCCACGCCAGCTTTTGTCAAGCTCAGGCTGGCTTATCTCTTAATATGGGTACTATTCCTTAACCTATTATCTCTTTTAGTCACTAAAACTCTATCTCTCTGCTTTTACTTGTAAGTTTATATTGCTGCATTTTTTTATATATGCAGATGTATCGACAACAATGATCCTGAAGCCGGGACCTATACTTGATTTTTTGAAAGCCAACCAAAATGCCAGAGATGCTCGGAACATTGATTGGGTGAAGGTAAAGAACTGCTAAAATTAATTGCCAAGATTCACCTCTGCTGTTTATCTCATGAACATCGCATGGTAATTTGCAGGCCAAGAAGATGCTTAAAAGTTTGAGGGTTAAAACAGAACACACTGGGCTGGAATACAAAATTATTGGTTTGACTGAGAAGTCATGCAATCAGCAAAAGTATGTGACTTTAAAAAGATAAAAAGTTCATTAACTCTTCATTGCTGAAAATGTTTTAACTTGGCCTAATTTCTCTCCTAGTTTTTCTATGAAAGTGAGAAACCGTGACAGTGAAAATAGTGAAGGGCAGACAGTAGAGACTACTGTTTACGAGTATTTTGTCAAACACTGTGGCATAAAACTCACCTATTCTGCATACCTGCCATGCCTTATAGTTGGGAAACCAAAACGGCCCTACTATCTACCTCTGGAGGTCCGCAAATTTAATTTATGTATACACACACAAACACACACACTTCCAATTTGAATTTCATCCTTTTTCTTTTTTGAATTACAGGTCTGTTCACTTGTATCACTTCAGCGATATACAAAAGCATTATCTATAATGCAGAGAGCTGCTTTAGTTGAAAAGTCAAGACAAAAGCCTCAGGAAAGAGTCAAAATTGTGACTGATGTAAGTATTGCTATCACCCAAACTTTTGTTTGCTTACTTTCAATAATGGAATGCTCATATGATGCTTAATCCTGCAGGCTATGGGAAAATACAAGTTTGATGATGATCCACTCCTTGCTGCATGTGGCATTTCTATAGAGAAAGAGATGAGCCAGGTTGATGGTCGTGTCCTTGAGACCCCTACGGTAAATAGTCTCTCTGTGTGGAAGAGTGCATGAAGAGGAAGGTGTTTGTTCCTAGAATCTAAAGACTTTAGCTGTGTGCATTCTAATTTTTATTTTGATTCACAGTTGAAGGTTGGTGGTAATGAGGAGTGTGTCCCTCGAATGGGACGGTGGAACTTCAATAACAAGGTATTCCGAAAGAAAAAATGGTTTATATCTTATTATTGTTGGGTTAGCAATTAGCTGACTTTGCAAGCTTATAATGATTGTCCTCACCTTCTATTGCAGACAGTTTTAAACCCTAAGAATATTAGTCGTTGGGCTGTCGTCAACTTTTCTGCTCGCTGTGATACTAGCTATATCTCCCGTGAGCTTATCAATTGTGCCAGGAAAAAGGGCATGGTAAATTCTACCCTCTCCAGCTTAGAATTGTTCTGAACTTCAACCTTTTTTGTATTGAACTTTCCATTGATTATATCCTCTTTCTCTCTCATTATTTATCATTGAAGCATTTTGAACGTCCATATTCGTTAATTGAGGAAGATTCACAATCTAGAAGAGCTGGCCCAGTTGCTAGAGTGGAAAGGATGTTTGAGATGCTTATGGATAAGCTTCCAGTTGCTCCCGAGTTCATACTTTGTGTCTTGCCAGAGAGGAAAAACTCTGATATTTATGGTAAGATTCCATTGTTCTGACTGGATTGGTCTTCTCTTTCAGTTAGATGGTTATATTGTATTCTTGTAAATTTCCAGGACCCTGGAAGAAGAAATGTCTTAGTGAAATTGGATTTGCCACACAATGCATTTCCCCTCTTAAGATCAATGACCAGTACCTTACAAATGTACTTCTTAAGATCAATTCCAAGGTAATTGGAAACTAGAAACATGAAACAATCCTCGCGTGTTTATGTATCACGCGTACTGTTATAGAGAACTTCATGTTGTGTTTGGCACTATAGCTAGGTGGAATAAATTCTTTGCTGGCAATAGAGCACACCTCAAGCATCCGGTTGATAACTGATGCCCCAACACTGATTTTGGGTATGGATGTATCTCATGGGTCTCCTGGTCGTTCAGATATTCCATCAATAGCTGCGGTAATTTGTCCAAGATGTCTTCCTTCTTTACTGCATGGTTGTTTGTTTGTGTTGCTTAACAACAAATAATTGTAATATTGTTACTACTTTCAAATGTTGTAACGTACAGGTTGTTGGCTCTTTGTCTTGGCCACTGATTTCAAGGTACAAAGCGTCTGTAAGAACACAATCACCAAAATCTGAGATCATTGATTCCTTATACAAGCCTTTACCAAATGGAGATGACGATGGAATCATGAGGTATTCAAATGAATTACACAAAATTGGCCTTTTAATGTTTATTTTCATAGTGATTAGATTGCATGGCAATGTATCAACAATTACATTTAACAATGATCCTCGAAGGTTATGCCTTAGTTGATCTATTGATTTCACAATGTAAACTATTTTGTGTCAGTATATGTTTAATGAATTATTCATTATGTCCTCTTTTATATTATGCATCGATACACATAGGCGTTTGAGATTTATATGTTAAGATGCAATTTATCCCATTACACTGCTTAATACATGTTAGTATTACTTTTACTATAGGGAGCTGCTTGTGGAGTTCTTTAGAACAAGCCGTGGAGTCAAACCTAAACAGATAATTGTATTCAGGTATCATTCCTTTACATGGACCAATTTTCAGTTATGCTTATTTGTTTGTCATGGAAAATTTTACTTGGTGAATCTAAATATTGCATGTATTATTTTATTTTGTGGCCTTGGGCTGGTTGCATATTAAATGCTACTTTTCTTCAGAAAGTCTTTATGTATCACTACACTGTTTTGAAGATTGAATTATCACATTATTTCTCTCAGGACATGGATGTTTAAAATATATATTTTTTATTGTTGATTCAAACACAAGGCAAGACTGAGTGTGTTAAAGATGTAGAGCCCAAGGCTTCCCACATCAGGGAATCAGAGGTCTTTAACTTGGATCTTTGTCCTTAAGGGATCAAGTGAAGGTTCCCTTTGACAATGTTTGCAGACACCTTTAGTTTGCCCAAAAAGTAGAATAAAATGCGACTGAATTAGTTAATTGGGTCTGTAATTACATGGGTGAATCAATCTGGGTTCCGGAATTATGTTTCAATTTGAAGCCGAATTCCAGTTGTTTTCTGGGCTCGGGAAAACATTACATGCCTAGAGCATCTGCAGTACTATCTGAAAGGGTTTAAGTCCAATGCCATTGTTCTGATTTGGTTGTTTATCAGTGGATCTGATTCTCAATTGTCATTCACTTCCAAAATGGGTATGGAAAATTTGGAACATGTCATCTTGTTCTATCCTTCATGTGATGTATGACCTTTCAAGTAAGATTTTCCTGGTGTGTTTTGCTCGAGTGAAATTTGTGACAGTACTTTTTGTATCTTTGCGTATTGCTTAGATGTATGCATAAGGGTTGTGTTCGATTTTATTTAGTTAGTGTTATATGACAGGGATGGACTGGGGGAATCTCAATTTAACCAAGTTTTGGACAAGGAGTTGGAGCAAATCATAAAGGTTCTCCTTTTTTATTTGAATGTTGTGTTTCAATGGAAACTTTAAACATTTGGACTTACTCGTTTGACTTGCATACTACACTTGTCCATTTCTCGAACGCACTTTGATGCTTGTTCATGATATAAGCTAATTTGACAAGATCTTGTGAATGAAATACAAATCCCTCTTCAAATAATCACGTCTTTTGAAACTGTCATCTTAAAATCTAGGTTAATAGGTAGGTACGGTCTTTATGTGTGAATATATGTTTGCTCGCAATTCACAAATACTTGAATGCTTTATTTCTGCCCTATTGCACCATTTATTATGTAGGCTGGATTTGATCCCAAGTTCTCTTGGCACTGCTACTGAAACTAACTTGTGTCCCCTTGCTCCCTTTTCTTGTTGCTGATGCTCTACACTGAAAGTCAACTTTTATCACAGGCGTACCAGCATCTTGGTGAGGATGACATTCCAAAATTCACTGTGATTGTGGGTCAGAAGAATCATCACACAAGGCTATTCAGAGCTGACTCCAATGAAAATGTTCCACCAGGTGCTTTTCTCTTGTTGTTACTTTATCGTTGTTTTATATAATGCCGACTGTGTTCATGATAACTCTCTTTCTCACCCTCCTCTCTTTACAGGGACAGTTGTGGACACAAAAATTGTGCATCCAAGAAACTATGATTTCTATATGTGTGCTCAGGCCGGGATGATAGTAAGTGATTGATAGCCCATTTGTGAATATGTTTTGTATTCTCTACCATATTGAGACTATCAGTACCCAAATAAATTCGAAGGATATTGGGTGAGAGCACCTTTTTCGTCCACTTGGGGAGAGAGTTGGAATGTTACTGTTCTGGAACTTCAACTAGCTTGCATATTTCGTCTGCCATAATACAGATAATCCCTCAGAATAACAAATTACATTAGACATCTAACCAGCTTGCCTCTGAAGGTTGCTCTTTGCTGCTACCAAAATAGCCCAGTCCGTATAAAAATACAAGAGAATCTGACAAAGGCACTACTAGTACCTTGCTATCACTTATAAATTTATTCCAATGAGAACCAAATAGTTATGGGCTTTTCTTTTGGTCTGTCGTGTTTTACCTACAGACTTTGGATGCATTTCCATGTCTTTGATTTATCTCCCATCATATTTCACTTATACAGGGGACTTGTCGGCCAGTGCATTATCACGTGTTGCTTGATGAGATAGGTTTCTCTCCTGACGAGTTGCAAAATTTTGTGCTTTCGCTTTCATATGTGTAAGCACTGTACCCATATCTTGTACTCGAACTCAACTGAAATTAAAATGAAATCTACATTCTTATTATTAGACTTTTATGTTTTCACTATATGCAGAAACCAAAGGAGTGCATCTGCTGTCTCAATGGGTAAACTCTAAGATCCACCTTATTCCCTTGTAATTTGGTTTTGACGATCTCACCAATGTCTTGTTTGTGTGCAGTTGCTCCCGTCTGTTATGCCCACCTTGCTGCAGCGCAGATGGCACAGTTTATCAAGTTAGAGGACTTGTCAGAGAC
>JAYMSY010000103.1:0-16011 GCA_036897685.1 Monsonia emarginata | reverse complement strand
ATCATGAATTATTGTATTTTAGAGTATATGTATGAGATCTGGGGTGTTTCGGATTTTTAGGAGTTCGAAAAGGCGACAAATTCAGTCTAGGGGCGCAATAGCAATGCCAGGTAGAATATGTCCAGAACTGTCGACAATAATGTATTGTTCGATATAGGTTCTTCCAGTCAGATCTAGTATTTGGCATTTACTACAAAGTTGTAGAGTATTGGCCCAAATTTCTGTAACTGCAAGAATCAGGTCAATCGAAAATATGTAGCCCGAGATATAGATTTTGAAAAACAAGTCATCTGCACTGCAAAAGTGTTGATTCAGTTACCAGTTACTTAATAATTTCATTATTAGCACATATTCATTTAATTAGTCAATGATTAACATTTAAAAATTCCTAAAAAACATTTAAAAATATGGTCACTTTCAGATTTAATATGTACAGTGCCTTTAACATTGCTTCTGCAAACTCATTTTCAAAATTAATGTTTGTCCAAGCTGATAGACCTCCTCTTAATCCAATTGAAATTAATTGGTGCTACTCAACAAAAATGATCTTACCTCTTTTACTTGATTTCTAATTGTTATGCATATTGGTATTAAATGTCATTTTTGTTTGTTTTACTTGACGGTACAAGTTAATTAAGGAGGTTGGTGATGAGAAATTTGAGAATTTGTGGCAAGCGAGAAATGAAGTACTGGTGAAATTTGTTTGTCTTTCTAATTCTTTTTTGAATTGATGATTTCTAAACTATGATGCTTACTATTATTTATTTTTATGCTTAACAAATTGTTTATTTTTACAGGTTACTTGGTTCAAAATGGACGAGAAAGAGTACAAGCATTTGTGGATTTCTTAGAAATTTGTGACTTTATGTATTGGTTTGAGTGTTATTCTTTAGATTTTGTCATAGTGAGTCTTATTTTACACTTAATTATTACTTTTGGTAGATTTAATGTTGTGCATAATTAATTGTGGTTGGTTTATACAGTTTTCACACAATTACTTTGGTGCAGGAACTCAGGTTAACTCCATTAATATAGTTCGGTCTACGTATCGAGTCTTTCCTTCAAATTTTATTGTCTTCTCTTCTCATCTTACTTCCCTCCATGTAACGGAGGTTTATTCTTAATAAATCATGTAATATTGTATTTTAGCGTATCTATATGAGATCTAGAGTTTTGGATTTTTTGGAGTTCGAAAAAGCGACCAATTCAGTCTAGAGGCGCAAAAGTAATACCGAGCAGAATCTGTCCAGAATTGACGACGATAATATATTGTTTAAATATAGTTCTTTTCAGTCCGATATAGACTTTGGTGTAAACTACAAAGTTGTAGAGTGCTTTCCATGATTTCCGTAGCTACAATAATCAGGTCAATCGAAGATATGTAGACTGAGATTTGAATTTTGAAAGGCAGAGCATCTGCACAACAATATTTTTTATAAAAATGTTGAAGAACGCTTGGTGACATATAATATTTTTTTATATTTTATAGTAGTATTGATAATGGTTAGTCATCAAGATCGCTCATTTTGATGCGAGTATATGTATAAATACATCACATTTGTTTCAATAATTTTGATGAGTTCTTTTATTGTTTTGAATTTTGAAGTAATTTGTGTGTTAACATCTTTGTTAATTGATTCAAAGTTTTTGGTCACTTCTGAGTAATCTACCTGTATTAATTTTTATGCATTTATCGATTCTACCCAGTTTGTTGTTTTCATTATCTCATTGATGTGTGACTTTAATTAAGCATGTGAATACATGTTATCTCTAAGTAAGCATGTGAGTTTCTTTTGTTTCTAACATTTTACGTTATTTGTTTCAACATTATACTTTTACTGGATTCAAGGTTTTGGTACGTTTCAGTAATATTTATTATTTCTCTTCTCATAGAATAAATGGTGTAACTAAGGATGTTATAAATGGTGTAGAAAAGGAAAAATATATACTAAAGTATTTTAAACTTGGCGAGAAGCCTTGAGAAGTTGCCACCTCTGCAAGTTCAGCACTTCTAAGCTTTTCCAGCCAAAGACTTCTTGCATTCTCCTGCATTTATGAACGAGGCATATTAACTAATACTAAAAACTAATATTATTAGGTACAATAAAAACACTTATATATGTGATCATTGTGTATTATATGAAATCTTTTAGTTAATAGGGACAGTTTTAGGAATTTGTCCATTCATATCTCCCTCAGAATTTCAGTAAAACAGGTTGTGTTGGTCTAAGAAGCATTTGAAAGGGCAAGAAGACTCAACCGCTCAAGAATAGCTGATGAGCAAAAGCAGAGGCTCTATGCGAGGACAAAAAGCGAATTCACTCTCTCTTTCTCGCCATTGTTTAGATATATGGGTGTACTAGCACCATTTGTAGGTTTTTCACTCTTTGCTCCGTGAAAATTTGAGATTTGGGTCTGTCCTTTTGGTTGATTTCTTTTCATTGTTTGTTTCGTCATCAATACTTTCTTACTTAAGTCAGCCCTCAAAGCCTCGCGATTGCCCGTTGGGGTTATTGAATATTGACGACCTCTTAGGTCGAGCATTTTGAAGGGGTTATTGAATAGTGACGACCTCTTAGGTAGAGAATTTTGAAGGATTCAACGAAGAATAAGGCTAAGATAGTCGTGCTCAAGATCCAATGCAATGAATTGGAACCCTTCTTCAGCAATAACTACTGCCCTCCGAAACATCTTCGTTTCGGTGGACTCTACTACAATTGGAGATCCAAACACGAAACAGGGAGGAAAAGGAGTAGAAGAAGAACAACACCTAACATGTTCCCTTTTATTTTTTGTTCTTAGTTATGTTATAAAGTCCATTTTTGAGCTATAAAATAACTATAAAAAAAATAATCTGACACGATAGAGATGATGAATTATTTTTGCATGCAAGTTACTAATTGTTGGGTTTTGGCTCAAAGTCCCACATTGGAAAAAGAGCAACTCACACCCTTTTTGTTTTATTATATAAGGAGCTCTACACCTACTTAGTATAGTGCACCAACCCTTTAAGGTATTATGAGCCAAAGAGTTTTCTCTCTCCTCCTTTTGTTATATTTCCTCTTTTGTAATATCCTTTGTGAGTGAAATATATATTTGTGATAGTGCCCGAGGACGTAGGCAGTTAGGCCGAACCTCGTTAAATATCTGTTGTTCTTTATTTTCTGTCTTCACTAGTTTTATTATTATCTCTTGTTAGGTTTCCGCACAACAAGTGGTATCAGATCTGAGATTCACAACAAGATGTCCATAGCAATCAAGGAACATAAAAGAGCCGGAGGATTACAACTATACTCGTAGAATATTCACGTAATAAACATAAGATTTTTGTGTCCAAATCCACATGTGTGTTGATATTGTTTACCAGAAACATAATTAGATAATCACCTCTACCACCAGAACTCATGTTTGAAAGATGAAAAATATGCAAACACAAGAAAACATTGTAGAATAATTAGAACTTCTTTGGTAGAACTTGAGTATATTAAAAGTGTGCCACATAGGATGTTCATGATTAGTGAATAAATACACCCAACTCATTATCAAAGTCAAAGATCATATGAACGAATCTCTTACAGTACTTCATTAATGTGTCTCTCAGAATCTTACAACTTCAATACAAGACACTTGAACAACTTAAATCATGTCTTCATTGATAAGCAATTATGGCATTTTTTTAATTCGAAAAAAAACATTAATTTTCCAGAATTTAATGTAACGTGGATTCTAGTGAAGTGTGGTAGCTAAATAGATCCAATATAGCAGATAAAATTAGCATTAAAAAAACCAATAACCCGATTATATAATGCTTGAATTCTACGCCGTCCAAATAATAAATGCTCGAAAAAGGATAAAATGAGGACATTAATTGAAGTGTGAAGAAGCAATAAAATCCATTTCGGCGTTACCCAGAAGAATGTGCGTGTCCTTTGTCCTTAATTAAATCCTCTTCCTTTGGCTTCACATGGTGGCCAAGAAAATTAGTGGGTACTAATCAAAATTTAAAATTTTGTATTATAGTGATTTGGGTTTGGGTTGCTTTGAATTGGGAATCAATCAAACCATCAAAATGTTTATCAAAATTCAAAGCAAAGCGAATAATTTAAGTATACTTATCAGAAGATGATGTTGCTATAAGTGGAGTTTTGTGCACACCAGCTCACACAAACACCATATCTCTCTCCCTCTATTGTTGACTCTCTCAAGGTCGATCCGTTTCTCTTGGTTTGGTCTCTGTCTGTATCAAGGGTCCGTTTTTTCTTTGGTTTGGTCTAAAGGGTCCGTTTCTCTCTCTAACTTTCCTCAATTGGTTTTTAGGATCTATCATCTGCACATTTCATTTTCTGAGCTTTGTGAGTATTGGACCAGGAAATGCACAAAAGTATGTGAGATGGGTCCCAATGGTTCCGAATTTGGGGGCCTCTAGAGGGTGGAGAAGCAAAATTTCAAAGAGAAAACGTGGCTTACGATTACATTTAGTCTCCCATTACAAGACCCACTTCTTTGTTTCAGTTAATTTCTCTCTCTCACTAATTAACAGTCTCTGAAACAGTTACAAACCACCTTTTCTCTTAGCAGGTGTGGTGGTTTCTTTAGTTGCTGGGGTTGGTTTGTTTTCTGGTGATGTTTTGGGGTTGAGCTGAGAGTAAACCAAAACTGGGTTTGTTGGGAAATCAGATTTTTCCTTTGAGCCTGGACTTGATTGGATTTGGGTTGGTGCTGTTTCTTTGATCTATCCATTACTTCAGGTTGGTAAAAGTTTCCCCCTTTTCATCTTTTTGTATGTTAATTGCAAGTTTGTAAAGTTTAAGTATGTTGTTTACTGTTAATTTTGTTACTTTGAGGTAATTAGGATACAAACTGTTTTGCTTTTTTCCCTCTTCCATTTATACTATTATTTTAGTATATCTTTTTGGATTTTGGCTATTTTAAGGATGGTGAAGGAGAAACCTTGAATCCTGCTGGTCTGGTCTTCTTGTCTATTTCATGCAGGCCAAGAGCTTAATAAGATATGAAAAGTTGGGATTTTGTAAGGATGGTATCATTGGGTTGAGTTTAGATGGATAAACATAAACTGATAGAGCTGGATTGAAGTATCTTTGTGTTGCAGCAACCAAACAATTTTCCAGAACTGTACTCTATAGTTGTTCATTGGTTTGTTGTTTAATCCTGGTGGTTTGCTTTGGTTCTGGATTAAGAATTATATGTCATTGATGGGTCAATTTCATCAATTTGATCGTTGTTATTCATACAGTACATGATTCATTCTCTTACTTTTGTAGTGTTTCTGGTCTCGTTAATGTTAGTAATTTGAATGAGATATGTTGCCTCTTTTGCCTATTCCAGATAGGGAAGAAAAATATGTCAACTTGGTCTATTGGCTCTATTGTGTTTCCATCTGATAACAGATTCTATGGGGAAATTGTTGGTCTGTGACAGCAACTTCCATGATTTTCTTCTCTTTTTTTTGTTCTGGACGCCAGCTACTTCATTCAGAATCTTAATGGGATATGACTTATATGTGCTTTTTTAGTGCCGGCTTGATGCTAACCATTCATTTGTATTGCTTTTTCAGATGGCTTTGTGTTGTGTGACCTGGATATGATGAAGTTTGGTCAGCCATAAAATGCATTCTATATAGTGGGAGGTCGAAGATGGAAAATGAAGTTGTCTGCAGCTAATGCAATTTATGTAATTGGATGCAAAAATGGAGAAAGCGTATGTGGGTTCTAAAAAAGATAGAGAAGATTCGCTGTGTAGCTTAGAGTCAAATTTGGAAATATTGGATAGGGGGCTGAATCCAGTGTGTACGCCAACCAGAAAGAACTGTATCAAGGTTCCTGGCTCTCAAAGAACTGTTGGCGGAAACTGTAGGATACCAAATCATGTGGTGAGTCTGGATGAGAAGTATCTCCGGCGTCGCTTAGAATTGATTCATATAAGCGCATCAGAGGCAGCCACAAGTAAGATCTCTGTGAACTTTCGCTTAGGAATGATGGGCATTTTATCTGCTGGCTCAAATCCAGCGGAAATTAAAAGGGAGGAAATGTTTGATTCTGCTAGATTTGTTTTTGAATGTCCATTGGTAGATGGGGTTGGGAGTGTAGTCATAAGCCCTGCAAAACAAGGGATTGTAGGTTCTGTTATGGGGAGCAAAAGTCCGGTTAATTTATTAAAAAGTCCTTTGTGTCGCCATTTTGGTTCCTCAGATAGTGATGTCAACTTCAGAAGAGTAAATTCTGAGGATGATAGAACTGTGGTATGCTATAATTTCATGAACTCACCTGGTGGGTTAGGTGTCCGTTCATCGCCAAAGCTAAAGAAGGAAGAACCAAGTCCAGAAAACCATAAGTTTGGAACTGAGTCATTGCATAAAAGACTTGCTTCAATGTCTAGTACAAATTCCACATGCTCTGATCAGTATTCTGCTGCTTCTGCCAGTGTCTCTCAGGGAATGCTCAGATGCACATGGAGAGGTGGCAGCCCACATTTTGTTTTCTCCGTCGATGGTCAGAAGGAGACTTATGTAGCCGACTTGTCAAAGGTTGATTCTTCGGATGATAAAGCTCTGGATTACGAGTACTTGCTCCATTCAACAAAGGATACCCGAAAAGCACATGAGATTTATGATGTTGAGTCGCGCCTTGTTGGTAAGATGAAAGTATCAACATCTTTCACCTTCTGTCCAAACAATTCAAGAATCACGGAGACTGAATTCATATTGTATGGTAACAATGAAAATCACGTGGGGGACATGCGGACTTCAAGCCACAGAGTCAGGAAGATTAAGGGATTGCCAAAGAAGGTAGTGGATGTGTTCAGGGCCAGCAACTCATCTAAGCGAAAAACTACGCCTAAGTTTAGTGGATCAAATGTCATACTGGATTATTATTCTCAAGATCCACACCAAGATGCAAGCAGCAATCATGATGAGCTGGGAGATGTTGATCTCTTAGGAAAACATCTTCCCCCAAATTATGAATTGGCTGCCATTGTTGTAAGAGACCATCTCCCCGACATCAGGCAGAAGGAAATTGGAGGATGGGGCCTGAAGTTCCTAAAGAATGCTGGGATCAGGCAAACCATTGAGTCTCTGGACAACTCAGTGACTTCTGAATGTTGTGCGCGAAATGCCAGTGGTTGCTCTACCAGTATGGACATCATAGTCCCAGCAGGTCTTCATGGTGGCCCGAAAACCAGAGCTGGTGGTCCGTCTAGTCTTATAGAAAGATGGAAATCTGGTGGATGTTGTGATTGTGGTGGCTGGGACTTGGGCTGTCCACTCACTGTTCTTAATGCCCAACCAAGTAAAGAACTAGCTTCGAACCAAGAAGATACTGAAGGGGAATGCAATTTAATCGTAAAGGTGCGTTGTTATTATTTTTTTCTATTGCAACGTAATTGATGATAGTTTATATGACTCCCCTAAGCATCTTTAAGCTGTATAGTTTGCTTATGTGCCATAGTTATGCCATATGTTCTAGCAGAACTCGGGCATCTTTTTTCGTATTCACTAAACAATCATTCATTCATACTGTCGAATTTCTTAAAGAATGCATTATTTTGTAATATTTGGTATTTATTCAATGTGGTTTAGCTGTAATACATTTTGGGTGAGGATGAAAGATCAAAGATGGCATGCATAGTGTTGACTGAAGAAGTAACTTGTGAACCGTATCTGGTAGGCTAGTCTTTTAGGTAAATGTGGTGTCCAACATGCATATCATGGGGCTCTGCTAAGCCCGTTCTTTCCAATAGCCTCGTCACTTTGCTGCCTTTTGTATATCTGAATGGTACTTATCTTGAATTTCAATGCAGCCATGGCTTTATGGTAATAATTAAGTCCTGACCGTAGTTTATTTCCAAATTTTCAGGCTTCAGAGCACAGTTCTCCCACCTTGAGGATGGTGAATGTCCACGATGGATTGTACTTCATTCATTTTCAATCAATAATGTCAGCGCTGCAATCATTTTCAATTGCAGTGGCCTTTGTGCATGCTCGGAGTCCTACTCTCCGGCCAAAACATGTACAGGAATTGAAGTAGCAGGGGATACAAGGATGAGGTTTATGTAGTAGTCATACAAGATTATAAGTTTGAGTAAGTTAGTATTTTTATACATGAATTAAGGTAGTTGTTGTTATGCTCTAGGGTTGTTCGTAAATTTGTGTTTACACTTCAGTGTGTTTTGGTTTTAGGTTGATCCACATTTCTTAGGAATTTATTTGTCCTTCCAAAAGCTCTCAGACCACAAAGCCCTGTAAAGTATACCCTTTTGATTGAATATACAAGTTTTTGACAAGTGAAACTGATGATCGTCCGTGAAGATTATCTTTCTGATAAGCAGCATATAATATGATAGGAGAATGAAACAGGTGCTATTAATTCTGTTTCGTTCAGTTGTCAGTGCAGTCGCTGGAGCAGTACTGGATTCTGCAGCTGCGAAACGTAATTGCTGCTGTCATCCCTGGTATGTTCATGTCACTGGCTCACTATCTACATTTGGTTTCTTATTTTGTTTCCGTATTGAGACATTTAAAGTAGAGCTAGAGGTTTACTTGTAATCATAACATGTTGATGTTGGCTTATGTAAGAGTAAGAGTAAGAGTAGTTCACTGATAGAGCATTGGAAAATTGCAGATATCAACATGGAATATATATAGGAGATCTCTTAATCCCTTGAAACTAAGAGAAGCTAAAGATGATATTTGGATTCCATGATTATGAACATTTGTTCGTGTTCGATTCTGGTCATAGCAAAAATGAAACCATTACAGAGTTTGTCATATTTTACACCAAGGTGCCGTTTGTATAGATTTTTTTTCCGTCAAATATTGAGATTTTAAAATGTATTGGGTATTAAAATTGTATATATACTTGTTCTTATGCAGATTTTTGAAAGGGCATTGGACTGAGCCGAGCTCTCATAATATATAGTTTCTGCACAGAAGCAGGTTATTGGAAGAAATCCCATGATTCCTCCACCCTTCCTATCTTAACATAGTTTGATCTCTCAACGATCATCGTAATCTTGGTATTGCTTATGTATATTTAGGCAGTTTAATTAAATTTGTGTGTACTTTAGGTATATTTTGAGTTTCTCATTTCTACCTCTTTGCAAAATGTGAATGTCATTACCATAAGCGAGAGAATGTGATTCTCATTTCTCAGTTTCTATCCGAACAAAGGCTTATTTCCTCTTCTACTTGCTCAATTCTGAGCCAATGTCTCGGCATGAATTCATTAGTCAAATCAACTGGAAATTTGATATTACTTGATGATATCAGAGCAATTCTTTGCTTCCGTATTCTTTTCTTTTGCCATGAGAATGGATGCGCCAACTACTGTTCATAATGCGGTGGCTGACTCCCTGAGGCAGTGGAGAGTAGCCGTCGACTGCACCCGCATCAGCAGCACGAGACATTCGCCAACCTTGATGTCATTGCGAGCAGCCCAAATGTGCCATAAACAGATGCTACAAATGGCGATCCAGATTTTCTTGACAACTTTCACCCCATTGAGATGTCTCCGATGCTCAATTAAATCAACAACCGAAAAAGGAAGGACCATGCTAATCTCCCACCAAGACAAAATGTTGCACCATATATTCCAAGAACAAGAAGTAAGACATGATTGCAATCTTCAAAAACAGACTGCGACAGTTTGCAGCTCAACCGAGCTAGAGCTGCGGCAGTAACGGTGACAACGCAACAACACCCACAGTAGTGACAGCAACTATCATGCTGTGGGTGACCATACATTATATCAGTGCCATAATCCCCGTGTCAATGACACATTTCCATCTAACCGTCCTCAATCAATACTATCAAATGTTATGACATGAACACATGTTTAAATAATGGAATTTTGTTAGGACACCTATTTGATTATTTGTAACCAAAAAAACAAAATTTGAGTGCTAAAAAATGCAATTACGACAAACAAATTGAATAAAAGAGTCAAATCATATGCTACCGGAGTCAGCGCTTACAGAATGTGTATGGAAATGCTAATGTCACACCCAAACGTCCCTCTAAAAAAAAGTAATACTAACTTGGACGCTAAATTTCAAAAATAAAACTTTGGTCTGACAAAAGCAAAACCTGATCAACGATCATCCCCATTTCTCTCTGTACGGTCACCGCACAAAAAAAAGTGAAGGTACTATATAAACAGAAGCTGAAGGATCATAACCAAAAAACCCTAGAGCGGCTTCACTGGGTTTCTTCTTCTCCACTTCACTCTTTGATCCTCCACAGCTGGTAATATCTAACTTCCACACTTTCCTTCCTTTTCTTTTTCTGATTTACTTGTTCCTAAATTTTTTTTGTGTTTCTTAGAACTCTGAATAGTTTATTTTAATGATGTTTGAAACCAGCAAAATCTGATTTGGAAAAAAACACAAATGTGCTCTCTAAATGTTGTTGCAAGTATGGAACCAGAGGAGTAGCTGAGCTTGAAACTGTGTTGCTTCAAATCTTCTCCATATTTTGTTTGTTTCAGAAATTAGGTTACTTGATTGGCAAGCATTATCTCATTTGGTTGAGTTTTCTTGTTTTTGCTTTTTAGTATATTTGTTACTCACCCTTATTTGTGGAAATGTTTCCCTTCGTGTTGGATTGTTTGAAAATTTTCCTGTTTGTTTCATGGGAAAATGGAAGAAAAGTGCACAAGTGGACCCTAACTCTGTATCAGACCATGGAAAATGTGTTCTTCAATGTTTATGCCCCTGTTTGGTTGATGAGAAACTACAGGAAGATTAAGTGTAGTGTTGATGCTTCACATTCACGTTCTCCATTGAAATACTGCCTATTCTAAACATTAATAGACTCCACCAAATTTGCTCTCGCGTTTTTGCCATTCAGTTTTCATGGTGTTGTGTCATCCATTCTACTATACATGGTGATTGCAGGTACCGTTGTGTGCCCAAGAAACAGAATTGCATACCGACTGGTCTAGGAGTTTCTGTGTCATCAATGCCGCCCAAACAGAATAGGAAAATAGCCAAGGCTTGTAAAGATCTCAAGTCCTTAGGCATATCTGCAGGTGAAGTAAAGGGGGCTCTTAAGGAACTGCTAGATTTATATGATAATGACTGGAGGTTTATTGAAGACGAGAACTATAGAGTGGTGCTTGATTTTATTATGGAGAAGAAGCAAGGAAAAGAGAAGGTACATTTTGCTTCTTTATGTTACATACTTACATAGCGTGCTTCCAAGTTTAACTATTTTGAGTTGCAATGTTTCTTATGATACTGTTGCTTTCATTTGCCATGCTGGTGACTGAGAGTTAAGAAATCATTCAATAACCCTTGTCAAGATCTTTGCTTTTTATCTAGGTAGTTTTAGTACTCAAAGTATATGCTGATAATAATATTTCTTTGGACTAGACTGTAAAATCTGTCAGTAAAGAACTCCGGTTGCGTGATGAGTGTGAAGATGATGATGAAGCACCATTGAATAACCTGCGCCGAAGAAAGCGTAATAGCCAGGTGTCAACCTTTGGGGATGATTCCAATCCAAGTCCGGTACAAAGTCCATTAGGAAAAGCACAAGAAGAAGCTGAATTGTTTCAAACTACATCGAGGTCTCTTTCACCTGCAGAACATGTTCGGAACAAACGTAGGGAACCTGATTGTCAGATATTGCAGGGTGAGGAAATAAATCATTCCTGTTCTAGCCACAAGAAAGCTAGGCCCAGTTTTGTGTTGACTAGAGAAGAAGGAAAGGCGCCAGTGATACCTCGATCTGATACTGAAAAGATAGATTCAAATTCTGAGAGTGAACCTGAGATTGTGTGCATTGAAGGGCCAGAAGTTGAGTCTTGCAGCAAAGTTGCTGCTACTGAGAATGTCATGGATATATTGGATGAGCCTGGAGATGAGCTACTCAATCAACCACTGGAAGAGGTTCCTTTAGCCGTTGAATATCCAGATCCAGGTATGCTAATTTGCTGTTATCAATTAACAATTACATAATCTTGTTTTTTTGAGAGAAACATAAATCATATTAAGTTATGCATAGATTTGGTAAACTTTGTCAGTGAATAATAATGCATCTCAGTTTTCTGTTTCCAACCACCATTGCCAATGTTTTTTTTCCTTCTGTTAAAGCTTTTTGAATTTCTGGAACCAAATTCTTAAGATGAAAATATTAAGGTAAGGGTAACATAATGTTGTTACAAATTCATCTTGTAGTTTATTTTTGCCTATTTAAATGCAGTTATTTTTTCTTGTGAGATGCCAAACAATTTTCATGGTATCGCTAGTGATGCTCAATACCATTTTATATCCATTTGTATAAACTTTTGATGCATAGTATGCATACTTAGTACCACCGTTGTAGGTATCATGTATGCATACATAATTTCCATATATTTATTCTTGTAGTTGTTTGTATAAACTTTTGGTGCATAGTATGCATACTCAGTACCACCGCTATATGTAAGCGTACTTAATTTCCTTATATTTATTCTTGTAGCCGTCATCATTCTGCCAAATGAGGATGATTATTCAAATGAAAAAATTTCTAATCTTGGAGCAGAAGGCTTAGGGTTAGTAGAAACTAGCTGTCCTTGTGCAGATGATTCTACTTCGAAGACATCGCAGTTTGATATGGCTTCATCTTCAGAGGGAGAAGTGAAAATTTCCCTGATCTGTAACTCTCTCCAGTCTGATTTTCAGTTTCCATGTTTGGACACAGTTTTAAAAACTGTGGACGATAAATGGCTCAAACCATATAAAACTACGGAGCCTTTTCTTCTGATGAAGCTTATGAAAGAAATATGTGAATGCTTTTTGTCATTGGGCTCTGGTTCTGCCAGTGGTGGACATGTAGGATCCACGACTGCAACACCAACATTTGACAACTCAGAGAAATCTAATGCCCAGGATGTTCATGGTGGCAAAGAAGATAATAATTTCAATTATAGCGTACCGTCTAACCTTCCAAGGAGGTCAATGGAGGATCAGGATGTCATTAAGCTGTTGCCACCCATTCCAAAAAGTGTAGGGCATAGTGGGTCTAGTGATCTACATCTTGCTGCTGGTTTCAACGTTAAAGATCTGAACAATTTTGGAGATAATGAGAGGATGGAGTTACTTGGAATTGGTCCACAAACATCAGGCTTTGTTGAGGAGCACTCTTCCTGCTATGATGTTGTCAAGTATGGTGATTATGTTGATGATATAACCAAAGGAGAAGAAAGAGTAAAAATTTCCTTGCTTAATGGCTTCAGTGGCGCGGACTTGCCAAAGTTTGGTTACATTTCTCGAAACACGGCTTATAATAAAGCTTGTGTGAATTTTTCACTTTCATGCATTCCTGATCAAGACTGCTGTCCAAGTTGTTTTGGAGATTGTCTATCATCAGCAAGAATTTGTGCATGTGCTCAGGAACCTGGGGGTGAGTTTGTATATACACCAGATGGACTGGTCAATGAAAAATTTCTGCAAGAATATATCTCGATGAATCGGGACATTAAAGCACACTACTACTTTTATAGTGAAAAATGCCCACTAGGAAGTTCCAAGGAGAGAAGTTCATCTAATCCATGTGAGGGCCATATATCGAGGAAATTTATAAGAGAATGTTGGGTGAAGTGTGGATGCAGTAAAAAGTGTGGAAATCGTGTTGTTCAGCGAGGCATAATAGCAAACCTGCAGGTCAGGCTTTTTATTTCCACGGTGATACAATAAATAGTAAATCTCTGTACAAGCTCTGAATTCAGACCTGTGTAAGAATCAATAATTGTAAAATTTGGTATCATTGAAGGCCACTGACTAAGTGCCTGTGTTTCAGGTCTTTCTGACTTCCAAAGAGAAGGGATGGGGTCTTCGAACACTTGAGGACCTACCGAAAGGTGCTTTCATTTGTGAGTATGTCGGGGAAGTGGTGACGACCTCAGAACTTCGTGAGCGATATAATCATAAAATTGGTAACGAGAAACACACATATACAGTGGTGGTGTTGGATGCTGCTTGGAATTCAGATGATGTGTTGAAAGATGAGGATGCCCTTTGCTTGGATGCAACAGATCTTGGAAATGTTGCAAGGTTCATCAATCACAGGTACTTCTCTAATGCCCTTTTATGTATGTTTAGGCATGCTACTGCTTGTTTGATTCTCTTGTTCCTGTGGTACAAAGTTTGTCTTATTGCTTTGGTTATGCAATATAGGTATGAGTTCATTTTAATTAGTTTCACATGGTTGTCTGTTTTGTCCTGTAAAGTAAAATATTTTATGGGTAATGTTTGTTGGGGTGGGGTTTGAGAGGGGGAATGAGATAGATTTTGCTATATTCCTATGAGTCCTGATGTGTACATAGGTTTCCAACAGAGTATAGATGGACCTTGTTATGTTAACAAAGTTCTTGTCTTTGTCATGAAAATTGAATTTCTTTAGGAAACTGAAATCCTTCAAATGATTACTACTGATCATTTTAAAATGAACTTACCCTTGATCTTAAAATCTTCGCGTCGATGCAGTTTAATAGAATTATGAATTACTTGGTATTGACATTTTGCTACCACGGACCTATGCATTTTAATGAATCAGTGTGATTGATTAGTACACCTATGTTTTTGCTGGATAAACTTGCTTCCGTCTTCTATTGTTTTCCAATGCTCGTGCCAGTAATATTGTCAAAATATGACTCCAGCCTAAAAATATCTAAATCATACTCTTCATTTATCAGATGCTCTGATGCTAATTTGACTGCGATCCCAGTTCAAGTGGAAAGTCCAGACCGACATTACTATCATGTATGGAACTGTCCTTTTCAACAACTGTTACATGTTGAACCATTTCTTGAGTATGAACCCAGATGCATTTATATTACTTTCATCTGTTTTTCCTGATCATGCAGCTGGCATTTTTCACAACCAGGAAGATACAAGCAATGGAGGAGTTGACTTGGGTAAGTCATTCTATTTTTACCTTACCTCTGATGAAATATGTTCTAATGGGTATGAAGACTGAACTGTTTTGCCGCTGTGGTTTCTTTTTCGTAATGGTATGACTGCAGGATTATGGTATTAACTTGGACGATCATGACCGGAGTGCCTTCAAGTGCCTGTGTGGAAGCAAATACTGCCGGGGCAGCAAGCTTTCTGTGGTTTAGTACAAAGCATGAACTTTATTTTGTAGATGATGATCTGAAGATTGTTTAGCATGTCCTTGTTGTTAATCAGTGCTTCAGTTGACTTTTGCCCAGCAATTTGAGGGATATGATGTAAAAGATTGTGTGCAACTGAAAAGCACAGACATGGGCTTCATATACCTCTAATTCTAGTACTTATGCTTTGTAAATTTTGAGATAGTCATAGGATCAACATGGTATCCATGGATGTATTCATAGGATCCTATTTTTGATTGTGAACACCAAAAGTTTGATCTATTTGATGGCATTTTACTCGTCACTTTAAAGAGAAGTATTTGTTAATATTTATATTTAGCAATGCTACCACTCATAGCGAGCCACCACCCACAACCCCAAGGCCCAATGTGGTTGGTCTAATAAAGTAATGTATATTCCTAAAAACAAAAAAAAACTAGTTTATAGTTTGTTGATATTGTAAGTTTTGTAAAAGTTGTATGCGGAGTTTAAATTTCAAGTTTTAAATTTATGTTTGTAAGAAAGAGCTGAAAAATAAGTTGAAGGTGAAGCTGTTTCTGCGAGTGTTTGGAGGTGAAGCTGTTTTCCCCAACCATTGGTAGTTAATAATTGAAGGTAGGTTATTGATAGTGACAAAAGGACCATTCATGATTCACCCATACATGCTTTGGATCCTTGACTGCATGAAGGTATCTATTCTGGTTTAAAGCTCTGAGGTTGAGGTTGATAACTCAATGAACTTAAGGGCATGATTATTCGGGCAACTGATTTTTCCGATTGTTATTTCAATTTTGTGGGGTACACAACAAAAATCAATCAGAGCATCCACAATAAAGAGATTTAATGGGAGATTTAACGGTTGTAAAACCATTAAATCTCCCACTAAATCTCCCTTAAC
>JAYMSY010000102.1:0-16026 GCA_036897685.1 Monsonia emarginata | reverse complement strand
AGAAAAATACATTTGGCATCTATAATGGTTGGTGCACCATTGTGGATGTTCTTAAATGAATGATCATATTCTATATTCATTTCAAATTATGTAATTTCCTAATCAGTTAAAAAGATAGTGATAGTATTAACAAAATTGTAAAAATGAATGATATATTTTTATTTTTTTTAAAATTTTAATACATTGTATTATTATACCTTATATCCTAAAATTTAGACCGGGCTTGATCGAGTTTTTTTATATATTAAATTTAAATCTGATTTTTATTTGATTTCGAGCCTAAATTTTTAGTTCAAATCCGATCCATCAACTTATTGTTAAGTCTAAGTTCTTAAAAATACCTTTGGGCCGGGTAAAACGGACTGGACAGGTTATGATCTGATCTAGTATTGATGTAGTGAATGTAATGACACCAAACTAGGCCTTAATGAATTTATAACGATAAAAAACATTTGATGAAGTTTTTCTTCCAAAAAAAAAAAAAAAAACATTCACGAATTCTGTTTTCGCTGGAGAGAGCCTGGAAAAGGCAGACCTTATAAAAAAAATGGCGCTCTCAAATTCAAAGTAGCCATACATATTCACTTCACATCTCAATCGGTGTTGGATTTGGAGTCCTCTACTTCACTTCTTCTCCATCCATCCCAGCAGAAACCCTAGAACACACCCAACAAAATGATGCTCCGAACTCCCCCTCCGAAGAGACCCAGGGCAGCTCCGGAGAGCCCCGCCGGCGGGTCCGACCGTCGTCTCGTGATCTACGAGGACCCTCCTTCTGCGCCACCCGTGTCCTCTCCCCCTCCCCACCCCTCCTCTTCCTCCTCCGACCACATGCTCTGCACCTACCAATGCCGCCAAATGGTATCGTTTCCCGATCACACTTAGCTTTTCTTTTGTTTCTTTAGTTTCCCATCTGTTCGATTTACATCATCCTTACCAAATTGATTCAAATTTAAGCATCCCAGCCAAAATCTTGTAACCAGCTGGTTAAAATGATCAATATGCGAAAAAAAGATCAGTTTTTAGATTAGGTCTGGTAGTGAATGAAGAATGAAGGTACCAAGTGGAACTAGCACTAGTCTGGTCCTTCCTTGTATATGTATCCAGCTTTGGGTCTCAACATTGCTATTGTTGCAGCTTGTTTCACTGCATTTCTATTGGACTTTGCTAAAACATATCAAACACACTTGATTTTCATTTCAATGATCAGAATAGCTTCATGCTTCTGCTATAGGTCAAGTCGGAAGTACTAGATGCTTTAAGCAGTGCAGAGAAGGAAGTAGGTGATTATCGTTCCAAACTGGAGGCATTGAATGACAACTATATCAAATCTGGTAAGCTATTCAAATAGATTGTTCCATCATCATAAGTATAGCCCAAAACTTACATCTGAATGACAAATTTTTTTGTCTCTCTTTTCTTAGATTTAATGCAAACAAGTATATTTCCATTTGTATTTTGTTAAATTTTGATGCAAATTTGGATGTATGAAGCTGTCAAGATCAAGATTATATGGGTAGGCTCAAACTTTTAGAGTTGAAACTTCTTGCAAGAATGGCAAGCCTTTTGGACGGTATCCAGATCACCAAGTTGACCCTTTTTTGTGCTCAGCAGATCACTCCGTCCTACATTCTTTGAATAAAGATAATGCTATATTATGGAACCTCATTTTTCATATCGTTAGTACCCTGTAAAACTGTTTTGTAAGAGGGTTATACTTTTATAGTCATTATTCTCATTGTATTATGCATTCTACCATGACATATGAGCTTGTACAGCCCATTCATTCTGTTTGAATTGTTGCAGATGCTGAGAGGAAGAAATTCCGGGATCAATTTTTACATGCAGAACAAGAGCTCGCTGCTGCTAAAGGACGTGAAAAGGCATTGCAAGAGCAACTCTTGAAGGAAGTTAATGATTCAGAAGAACGACTGAGAAAACTAATACAATCTCACAGTGAGCTTGAGGTCCGAATTAATAGTTTTTTCAACTTTCTGTTATGAGGCCGGTCAATAAAAGTTTGAAACTCATTTCAAGTGCTGTCATATACATCCTGTCTACTATGATTCTTTCTTGCAGTTTTCCTTTTAATAACATGTCAATTCATTTTTTTTTCATAAATTCACTTAGTGCTTTTGTATTCTATATTTCCCAGGAATATGTAAAACTGTGCTATGTTTGAATTGGTTGTTTAGGTACAGCTTCAGAGAGAAGTGATCCAACGCAAAAAAGCTGAGGCTTTGGCAGCTTCAGCTGAAGAGAAGGCTACCCTCAACGAGGGGCGACTGAATGAGCTTTCTGAAAGTAAAGAAAGGGAGCGAAAGCGTCTTCATAATGAACTTGAACAACTGAAGAGGGAGTCAAAGCTCTCTGTTTCTAGAATACGTGCAGATGTGAGATGCAAAGTTTGCTCTAACTATTACATATATAGTTTTGAAGCATATATCTGATTATGTGGTGTAATTCTCTCTTGTAGCTTGAAAAAATGGAATGCAGAGCTTCCAATGCAGTGAAAGAATCAGAGCTACTAAAAGAACAGGTGGAAGATCTTGTGAAACAACTGAACGAGGTCAGTACCTTTTCTCTTTCCCACACTCTCTTTGGCGCATATATGCCATCAAGTATGTTCCCTTAACATGGTATATATTTTTGCATAGATCACATCTGACCCATTTCTCTTTGTTTTGTGGATTTGCTTCTGATGATGCTCTATTGTTGAATGTAAATTTGATAGGATACACAATACTATTATCATGTTAGGAAAGATATTCAGTTATATTTTCTACATGTATCTTGGTATCTTTCTGTTTCCTTAATTCCTGTTAGAACTGTTTACTTATAGTTCACTAACTTCATCTATTTGTTTTGCCATTGCCACTTGTGATATTCATTTTCCAGTGTTTGCTCCAGAAGAGTGAAGTAGAAAAGAAGTTATTAAATTTTACATCTCAAGAAATTACTTCCTCAGAGTCTAATGTTTTGGTAAAACATCTCCAAGAAGAGCTAAGAAACTATGTAAGTTCTGTTTCTTGTCATTTTTGCTTCATATATATGTGTTACCTCTTGATCTGTCATGTTAGATTAGAAGTCATACTTTCTAATGCTACACAATTGAATGTTGTGTTGATTTATATCATTTATCTGCACAACCTTGAACAGTTGGAATTCACAATATCCAGGCCGTACACACTTGGCATCTGTTGGAGTGGGAGATAACTATAGTACAGATGTCATTTAACTGGTTGTATACTTGTATTGTACATCAGGCTCTCAAGCTTAGCTTTATATTTATAGTTAAGTAGTAGAGTTCAGGTCTCCTAGAAGAAAGTCGTAAATCACAATCTATGTGCTTTGTTTTGAGTGTGATGTTTCCACATATTTATCAAGTCACGTTCGTCATGATGTTCAGTGCTTATTTCGTATACCAACCATTACTTTTTTGACACTGAGTTTCACTTGGCATCTTACCAATTGTTACATTATTTAATGGATTTCTACTTCTTCTAATTAGGAGTCTGAAGTGCGAGAAGCAAAGAAATTGAAATCATCTTGTGAAAACATTGAGTTATTGAAAGAAAAGTTATTGGAAGAAAAGGGCAAGAGGGAGCGCGCTGAATCTGAGTTAACTAAAATACATGAATTACAGCTAAAGATAGACAAGCTGGAGGGCGATTTGTCATCTTGGAAGTTGATGATTAAGGACATTCCTGGTTTGTCATGTTGTGAAGACATACCTGTGAAATTTGCTGCATTACAAAAGTAGGTTAACTGCTTTATCTTGGTACTATATATTTGACGTTACTAAACCAATTTTCATCATTGAACTGTGCATTGATGGCAACCAAATAATTCTTTGGTGATTTTTCAACCATTGCCTCCTTTTCTTATAACTTGGATATGTAGAAGACCTTAGGTTACTGAAGTTTAGGATTTGAAATTCTAAAGACGAAGTAATCCTTTTCCCTGGTTTCGCCCTATGATATTGTCAAACGGATTTATGGTACTATGTGCATTCAAAGAATAAGGGTCCTCCAAAGTGTGTGGCATATCTTCTTTCACTAAGTGATTTGGTACTGAGTGGTATAACTGGATATTCACTTCTCAATCTTCACCAGTTTTTGTTGCTCTTTCAAGGAGTTTGGTATGTAGAAAGATAATTCTCCTGGTTCAAACTTAGGAGGCTTTGACTTCAACAATCTTGGAAGTAGTTTGGTTTGCTTGGTTTATTGGACTCAATTGTAGCGTATCTCTTATAAGGGTTAGAACAGCCTGTTATATTATTGTTGCGAGAGTCCTGTCCAACATGTTCCTGTCTAGGTTTTCTTAAGGGACGTAAGGGGGGCCTTTACCTTAATAACTTGTGATTGTAGTCATGGTCTGTGTGACAATGAGAATTTTGGAGATATCTTATTCCTCTTATGCGTGAATGAAATATTATGTTTGCTTGAGCTTCTTTTCTTGTTTTCCAATGTTGATGTTTTATTTTTCTAATTCTATTCAGAGAAGTGATTCAAAGTGAGATGAAGGTGGGTGAGGCAAATGCACGCTTGAAACAAGTAGAGGTGGCTCTTGATGCGGCCCAATTTAGTAAGCAAAATGCTGAAACTGAGGCTGCCCTGGCCAAAGAGAAGGCCGAAGCCTCAAATTCAGAGGTTAAGAGGATTGAATTAATGGTAAGAGTAAATTGCTTGGTCTTCTGCTATCTTGGTTTTGTTTAACTTTCCATCCCTGTATCTAATACTCTTTGACTGCCTCCAAATACTGCCTCTTTTCTTTGTACAATGCATATATTGCATTCTTAGACATTTTCCTAATACTCCATTCTCCAACCTCTCAAACTGTATGACCCAATCCATTGGCAACATATCTATACTATGTATAAAGACTAGAATTTAAAATGAATTCTAGAGGGCCATCTCATTAAGTTATTCATTAAAAATATTATTTATTAAATAATTTACTAAAACTTTCCTATTACTGAATCAATAATAAATAAGTAAATTCTGATTATCTCTTTCATAAAAATGTAAGTCAGTTTCTATTATTTTTTTTTGAAAATGCAGTTTCTATTAATTTTTAACATAAAATAAAAATCCTCTGAAAATGATTTAAGTCAATATAATTATTTATTATTATTTACCGATGTAAATTATGTTTTAATATGAACCTGTGCATTGCACGGGATTTCATCTAGTATATATAATAAAATTTTGCTGGATTTCAAAATCTCAATACTTAACACTGTAACGTTCCTGCTTGTGTATTGAGTTCTTTGTTCTAAGAAAATGTTAGTTGTTAATTGCAGCTTTCTGTGGTAACTGAAGAAAGAGATAAGTTAAGAAATGTTATTAACGAATTCAAGAGACCAAAGGATGATGAAGCAGCTGGTGGAACTACTGATGGAGCTCTTGTTCAGGTTATTATCCCTCTTCTAGTTCCATCATCACTTGATTATATGGTCTTGTATATTACTTATCACATGCTCTGCATTCATAGGAGCTTGAATCATCCCTTGCCAAGAAGGATTGCTTTATAAGAGAACTCGAGAGTAATTTGCAAGAACAGAAGGAGGTGAATACTCGCCAACAGAACGAAATTAAGCTGCTTAATGAGAAGTTAAATAATGAAGCAAAAAGAATAAAGTCATTGGAGAGGGAGAGTGATCGACTTCGTTCCGAGATTTCTCTCCTGGAGTCCAAGGTAGGTGCTAGAGATGTACGACGATGATAGTTTAGCTGTACAGTTTCTCCATTGTTAGTCTATATGGTTATCCTGCAGCATTAAAAGCAAATGATCAAATAGTTCTAAAGACTTTCCGAACAGTTGTTATTTCCATATTTGCACCTTCTATTTTGACTTATATAGTTATATCAGCTATTTTGTTATGCAGGCCTGATATCATTATTTTGACTGCTTTAGTTTTATATGCCAAAATGGCCAACGTTTTAAGTTTTTCTTTATGCCTGTTTGCTAGAATTTAACTTTGTTTACTGAGAAAGACTCATTAGGTCAATTCAATTGTCAAAGCTGCTTGGTTTGTTCTGGTTTTGCTTGTCTCTTTGCAAACTTGGATCTCGTTGTTTCTCTCCTTCATACATTTATCCATCTTGTCATGCACATTCACACTTCTTGTTTCTCTTCTTGCCTGCAGTTGGGTCATGGTGACTTTTCATCTGCAAATACAAAAGTTCTGAGAATGGTGAATACGCTTGCAGTTGATAATGAGGCAAAACAAACAATAGAGGCTCTTCGAACTGAGCTACAAAAGACACAGGAGAAGCTGCAAGCTGTTGAAGAATTAAATAGTCAATCGGGTATTATAGTTTTCTAGATAATGAATATAAATTTGCCTTGGTTTCTTGGCTGTCTTTCTTATTTTAGTTCTGTTCTGTAACTATCAGTTTTTAGATTTATTATCTTATTTATAAGTATTTTATTTATAATATCATCTTACCCAGAAGTACACCTCAACTCTCTCGATTTAAATTACAATCTAACCATCACCAAAGCCTACTTGGCCAAGCGGTTAAAGCGCTTGAGCTCAAAGCAAAAGACTTGCGTTCAAACCCGATAGGCGGCGGTATTGCTAATCCAAAAAAAAATCTAACCATCTGCTTATATGGACACTAGTGAGATGCTTTCCAGCAACATATGCTAAATCATTTCTTCTGTGTATACGGTTTACTGCTCCATTTCTTTCAGTGATGTCTCCAATTGGTTAAAATTAAATAAAAAGGTTCATTTTAGTCCCCGAACAATCTAATTTTTGCCAGTTTAGTTTATGAACTTTTTTTTATAGGCATTTTGTTTATGAACTATAACGAACTTTTCCCCTATCGAAATTGTGCATGATTCTCCATGTAGGAACAAAACTCTTTGTTTTTATTGGACAACTGTATCTTCCCATCTTCTTCTGAAAGGATGGAGAGTTTGATAAGCTAAAGAAATACTTAGTTGGGGCATTGCTTTTCTGAAAAAACTTCATTGCACTTCTCTCTCGCATCCAAAACTCAGCTTCCTATTTGTCAGTTGACGAATACTCACACTTACATATTGCCGATAGTCCTCATTATAACCTTTTTTTACTATACATTTACACAATTACTTGATCTCCATTTTGGATTTGTTGTTGTTAATATAGGTGACGCTGGCATAGTGGTGGACTCACATATAAAGATAAAGCAGAACAAATTGCAAAACTTGAAAAACGAGAGGAAAGGTGAGTGGTTCATTGATTTAATTTTCATCATTTCATATAACTGAAACATTTCAATGTTCCATTGAGCAAATACAAGACTGTTTTAACTCATGATTTAATATTCATGTAACTGAAACATTTCAATGTTCCATTGAGCAGATACAAGACTGTTTTTGCAGATAGAATTTTAGTGTTCAGGAGGGCATGTTGTGAGCTTTTTGGATACAAGGTACAATATAAAGTACTTGCTGTGATCTGTATTATCTTCTTACATTGACCTCACTGTAGTTGCATATCACAGTGATGATGCGACTTTGATCACTGCTATAATTGATCTTGGTTTTTGAGGAAATTACCTCCTGAGAGAGCCTTAGGAGGATGGTTGATTACTAATTCCTTTTAGGAAATTGTAATGGTGTTGAGCCGATGGTAGGGCCTACATTTAGTCACCAATCTTAACCCCTCCAGTGATGACTTGAGAGTTTCCCTTGGTAGATGACATGTCTAAATCTTAAAGAGCCCATCTAGGATGGTAGATAGGGATTTTGTTCCTAAATTAGTAGTTGCAGCTAAGGTATATGTTAGCATCTAAGCAGTGTAAACTAGATGGTCACTAACATCTTGGCCAGTACATAAGTTGCTGATCTACTGATTTTGGTAGAGATTGGAATCAGTGGACTTCCAGTCAAGTGAGGGACCTAGCCCCCCTTGCCTTTAGAACCATGCTGGTCAGGAATCACTCTCTCTTGGTCCAATTTACCCAGTAAACCAGGATTCAGGGATGATATTCTGTGTAGGCTGCAGAATATTTCACCATGATATGGATCTTGATAACGAAACTTCTTCTAGTTATTCCTGAACTAAGTCCAGCATCTCTACTTCATGTTGATAAACTTACAAGCGAGACTTGTATAATTTTATCTGTTTGTGTCATTGCCCTTAATTGAGAAAACCTTTCTTGTTACTGGGGTGTGAACTGATTGTTTAATGATGTGATAGATTGTCATGGATGAACATCAACGTCCTAATGGGATCCCAGCCACACGGTTTACCCTCCAGTCCATCTATGCTCAAAGCGAGGATGAGAAACTCCAATTTGAATACGAATCAGGGAACACAAGCATTTTGGTAAGATGGTTCATAATCCTGCTCAAAATGCTCTGTAGTTTCTTCAAATTGATTTGAGAAACAGATGTATGAAGAATTTTGTTTCATTCTTTGATCCAACAGCCGAACAGTTACTCTTCTCAGCCAGAGATTTCTCGTCAGGTAACTATTTTGGCATTTGTTATGGGTAAGGAAAAGTTTGGAGGAATGACAAGGCATTGATTTATGAGTGTTGGGTGTGATGTGCATGCAGATTGAGATCTTCATCGGAAAGATGAATTCAATTCCAGCTTTCACGGCTAACTTAACAGTGGAGTCTTTCAACCGGCGAACTATATCTTAGGAGGGGAGTTTGCAGCCACTGCAATATGGGCCCTTGCCCTGCCCTGATGAAAATTTGAGTAGACAAAAGTTTGAGTTTGAGACATATATATATGATTCTATTTTCCAACAGCAAGGCATTCAAGCATTGACCTGATTGTGGTGTTGGTTTAGCACATGACAGAAGTGAATCCTGCACTAGCAGTGTCAAAAGTAGTTTGGGGGAAGAAACATATATAACAATAAGCTAAAGTTAGCACAAGCTTTTACTCTGATGATATATCATTGATCATTAGTGTTGATGTATTTGTGTGTGGTCGCTCGCTACTCTGCTGTTTGTTGTTTAAGTTTGGCTGTACTGTACAACTTAAGATTATACAGCCCAAGAGAGGGTTGGGAATGCGATTTGTCCAATAGAATTGTTTTTGGTTTTGCTTGTTTTGGCACCACCTCAACTCAAGTCAACAGTTACAAAACAAAGTGCCTTGTATTCTTTTTCAATTTTGCACCAACCAATCAGACTACACTCTCTGGCTGCCTGAGGCTCAGGCCATGCTTCTTCCATGAGTATCATTCAAAGTCCTTATTCTTAATTGTCATGACCTTCGACCAAATCATGTACTTGTCCGCTCCTAATCTCGACTGTAAAAGTGTTAGTAACCAATACCAATCGACTAATAATAGAGAGGAGGAGGAGGATGGAGATGGTGAGTTAACGCCATCCGCAATGGGTTGCCGTGGTGGTTGCGGCAGTCGGGAGAACGAGCGGCAGTTGACTTCATGGTCGGTTGACGACCCGACTTCTCACGGGTGGTTTCCATTTTTTGCAAAAAAAGATCGACCTGACCACAAAGCTGTTGCCTCTCCTCTTTTTGCTGTGGGACTCATCACTTGTTAATGGCATTGCTAATGCCCTCACAAAGATGGGCTAGGTTGAGGTGATGATGGACGGAGTGGGCTTCTAATGTTAATGATTGATTTGCATGGGAATGAAAGTGGGCTTTAGACACATTAATGAGGCTTGTTGGGCTTCACGTGAACTCACTCTGTTATGCATTGTATTGTCCATGAACGAGCAATTAGGAAATATTACTCTACTCGGAGTTGGAGCCGACGTGATTTTGGTTTATTTAAAGAGGCTCTGCGTCTGCGTCTGTGAATCGTATTCGTAGGAGAGCGAGCTCTCAACTCTACTCGCCCTTGTTGTTAGCTTATAGCTTAGCTTTGCCTTGTCTTTCCATTCTCCTCTCTCATTTACAAATTACCAGTGAAACCTCATGCAAGGAGGAGGAGGTGGTGGTGGTGGTGGAGATGAGCTCAGCATTGAAGAGCTCGCTTCTAATCTCTCTACCTACAAAATTAACCTCGACCAGGTAATCTCTTTAATTTTCTTTTCGATTCTTTATGATGTTTGTCGAATTCGGTTTTTCTCTTCGGCTAATTGGATTGCCTCCCTCACCCAATTTTGTTCCCTTTCGTTGTTTCTTTCAATTTGGGTTTAATTGCATATTTTCTGCTTGTTTCCCGAGAAACCCCACACGATAATATTCTTATTGCAAGGGGAAGAAGTTGAGAACCTCTATTCAGACGAGTATCACTAGCCCTTTTTAGGTTTATGGATTCTCTAGGGTTTCTGGAGCTGAAATTATGCACAACTTTTGTAAAATCTTGCTTCTTTTATTAAATTTCATATTTTGATTGTTGCTAGTATCAACTATGGTTAAGCTTTCTTGTGTTGGAAGATTGTATTTAACTGTAAATACTGAAAATTAAATAGCACAAAGTTAGGGCAAGTCCTAGGGTAAGGCAGTACTTGGTCATTCTTCATTGTCCCCTTTACTATGATAATATCTCTGTTCTGCTATGTAAAATAAGAAGGTGAGTCTAGACTAGATAGTATGATGGATTATTGTTTATGATGTTTGGTTATGGACATGTTGCAATTTATCTTATGCATGGTTTATGTAGGGTTGTTTCTTCTATTCTCAAATACTATTCATGGGTCCTCACGGGGACACACAATGGTTAAGACTTCACATCTCACTTATTAAGATCAGGATTATGAGGAAAACGAAGAGCTATCCCTATTGTACAGCTTATCTATCAAAAGAAAATGGAGATGACTTATGGGTGTGCCTTTTTGCAATGTTTCCTGTTTCAGGTCAGACAACTTTTGGTTGATGATCCTGGAAACTCCGAATATGTAGACATGGAAAAGGAGCTTGAAGAGGTGATCCTTTATGCTTTTCAGTTTTGGATTCTAATATTTTGTTACATATTCATTTGATTCATGTTTTCTGTCTGTCTGTTCCTTGTGCTTCTCTCTATGTTAAATATCATCTACAGTTCTGTGTTGCTGCTTGAAATTTTATTTTGAACAAACAGAATCAACACTCTGGTAACTTGAGATCACAAGGCCCATTGTAGATATTACCTTTTTGGATTCTAGGTTTTTTGCTGCTTCTTTTGAAGCAATCACCATGTTCCTCAAACAGGAAACAGCAGTTAATGGCCAGTGATTCAGTAAAGGTTTGTTGTAGTTCTTCTTATGGAGATGAAGATGGTTTTCATGTTAATGGGAGTTCTATAAAGTTCCAAAAGAAATATTATGTATGAAATTTTAAAATGATGTCAAAATTCCCATCACTTCTATCTTGATTCTTGTGCAGGTGCTATTTGTCGTGATGCCCAGTCTGCTTCTCTCCTGATTTCAGATGTTCACACTGAGATTCTAAGTTCGAGTTTTGACAATGATTTGGTCGTGTAATGTTAATGTTTGTGGACTTGTAGTTATCTATTTATATTTGGACTGAAGTAGTCATAATGCAGGTGATATCTTTGACGGAAGAACTTCTTGCAACTGCCAAGCAAAATGAGATTTCTGGATCAGATATTGGGTCAAGTGCAAATGGGCCGCACAGTTTCCCCCATACCATAGAAACTTTACATCATGGAATGGTAGTTCTCCTTTTGAGAAATGTGCTTGTTTTCCCGATTTAGATTTACAAACCTTGGTGGTCATTATGGGTTCTTTTCTTTCTCCTCTAGGAACTGGGGGATAGCTCTGATCATCACGGAAAATTTCCTATTGGCACAAAAGTTCAGGCTGTCTGGAGTGAAGATGGAGAGTGGTACGTATCATAGGGGTTTTTATTTCAGTCAGCACGTGCTTTTTTCCTCATTTATTTTACCTTTGCTTTTTTGCTTGTGTTTTGATTAGTTAAATGTTCAGGTATGATGCAACAATCGAGGCTCACACTGCAAATGGATATTATATAACTTATGATGAATGGGGAAATAAGGAAGAGGTATGGTGTTATATCTTGGCTGCAAGTTGTTCATTTATGCATCTTTCTATTGGCATCCTGTTCTTTCAGATGTATTACTCTAGTAGTTGAAAATGCTATCTCAATGATGTTCCTGTTGCAGTTGGTTACATGGATTTTTTGTAGTCTACCCTTTCCAATTACTCCCTCCATCCCAGAATTAGTGTCCCATATCTAGAAATAGTTGTCCGGGAAATGTTCCATTTCTATCTTAGACCAGTTAGTTAGTTAGGCGTGGATTACTTGTATTATCCCTCTATAAGTTATCTACAATGAGAGACATGAGGACATATAGGGCAAATGGTGGAAAGTTCAACACTGAAAGTCAAATTCTTATTTTTTGCAAATAGTAAAATGGTATACTTACTTTTGGGTGGGAGGGGGGAGTACATACTTTAGACAACACTTTTGAACAATATCATTCATACTACTTCATTTGCCTCGCTTCATTTGGCTGCAGTTGGTCATGTGTTTTTTTTGTTTAGAATTGACAGCACCAGGCAGTCATGGTCAAGTATGGCACTGACATTTTATGCCTCCAGGTTGATCCTGATAATGTGAGACCAGTCCAAGAAGGAGCTGTGAATGCCTTGGTTGAAGCTGAAAAGGGAGCCGAGGCTACAAAGCAAGCAACCAAACGGAAGATCGCTCAAGCTGCATCGGTTGACTTCCAGTCACGAACTTTACCAGCAAAGCTCCGTATAGAACCTGATGATCCCGAGGATGTGGTTAGTAATAATATCCAAACAACTTTACATGATCTCTTGGGTTCTGTGAAAAAGTTGGGGTTTACTATTGTTTTTATGCCTAAAAATATCGTTAAATCTTTGTAGTTTAGGGTGTTGTTTCGTCTATAATCCCAATTAGCTAGCATGGTTTGTAGTTTTTGACAGTGATTATTGCCTAGGGCCGGCCAATTCATATTTAATTTGGAAGATATCTATGTTATGTGGTCATTGAATTGATGACAAGTTTGGTTTAAAATTCCAGAAAGCTGCAAAACGCAAGAAGATACATGCATTTAAATCGAAGATGCGGATGGAACAACTAGAAGTAACACAAAACAAGAGGCAGAATGCTTGGCAGCAGTTCCAAACCACCAAGGGCAGGGCTAAGAAGGTGAGCTTTGGTTGAATATGAAAGCCATTGATTTAGGTTTTGCAAGGGTAGAGTAATAATTGTTTGAAGTTGTTTGGTAGGTTGGTTTCTTTTCGGGGCGCAAGCGAGAGAGCATCTTCAAGTCTCCGGATGACCCACAGGGTAAGGTCGGGGTGACGGGTAGTGGGAAAGGACTGACAGACTTCCAAAAGAGGGAAAAACACCTGCATCTCAAGGGAGGCATTGCGGGGGAGAGTGATGAGTAGACATATTCCTCAAGTGTGAGTGGGGGTATGCATCTGTTTAGTTTTTGTTAAAGGATTATGATGAATTGAGATGGGCAGGTGTTTGATGACTTAGTGACTGAACTGAAGTGTACTGTACTGTACTGTAGTTGATATGAAATGTGTTTTTGTTGTTTGAAGGGATGTTGTTGTTGTGTAGTAGTAATATTCCTGCTGGTCTTGTTGGAGATGTTATATGTGTGGGTGAAGTAGTATGTAGGGTTATAGAGGGGTCATATACTCATAGGTTTTTGAGGCCATGTTTTAGATAGTGTCGTCCGTTGGTTGGAGTTGGTGTTGGCATTGATTGGAGGAGGAATGCTAAAAATATAATACTCTCAGGGTGTCCTTATTTTATAATGGGCTGGTGTATGAAACGGTAAATAGATAGGACAAATGAGAGAGTTAACACGGCAGAAATAATTGGAGGGCGAGCTGGGAAAGCTAATGCATAATTATTGGCATTGCGAAAAAGTTGAAAGGGATGTTAACAAAGTTGGGGGGTGGTGTGGATTGTAGTTGGCGACCAAACGAGGAGATGTGTCATAAGCAAAGCAAAGGTGTTGTTGTAATTAGTTAGGCAAAGGCAAAGCAAAGGTAGCTCCCGTTGGCTCTAGTGTGTGTGTGCTGCAAATGCAAATGCAAGTACATGTATAGTATAGAGATGGATGATGGGAGATGGGAGAGGGACGCTCTTCTTCTTTGGCGGCTCCTCTTAAATGAGCTTCCTGCTATGGCTGGCTGGCTCCCAATACTACTCTTTCTTTCATTTGTCTTGTGTTGTGAATCACATCACCATATTATCTGCAAATCCTAACTATTATCTACACTTTTTCGATAAAAAAAAAAAACTCTCTTAGTAACATGTCACGTGTTTTATGTACGACAAGAGTAAGAAACAACGCCATTGAGATTTTGTTGGAATAGAAATGATAATTTGGTTATAAATTAAGGGTAATTATAAATACACCGAGCAAAAGGATAAATCCACCAAATTTATCCATTTTTTGACAAAATTATCCATAACAATGGTTTACTTGGTGGATTTATCGCTACCCTAAATGAAGTATTCATAATTTTGTCATGTCCTCCCTTAACTTTTTCTCTTTGTTTCAACCAATCATCTCTCGTAAGGATAGCATTCAACAGGGAGGGATAATGCAATTTCATATCTCTTAATCTTAGGAGAGACATTTCAAAATAATAATTATGTATACCACTTGCCTACATGCAAATGTATTTATTTTTTTGGTGTTGATGGAAACAATAAAGTTTTCTTCCTATTAAGTAGGTAGAGATAAATGAAAGCACATCCATATCGTATAGGAGTAGGTTTTTAAATATTATCGCTAATAAATGTTTGAATTAGAAAGCCCCCAAAGAATAGAATAGAATGCTGTATAAATAGACTAGGGAAAGTAAAACTCTATAGAATTTGATAGATTTGTCATTACCTGCAAGTTATAACTTCTCCCTCCACCTCCAGACTCCAGCTTATATCCATGTATGTGCATAGCCACGTGAAAACAAAATATACTATATGTATGATTTCGTTTTACTAGCCAAAAATCGTCTTAAAAATAAGAAAACTTTTAAATAATTTTTCTCTAATTAAAAACATCTCACCTCATAACATAATTTGTCATTAATTATTATTAATCTAATTGTAACAAATGTATATATTGGAATTGGAGTGTTATCAGAAGTAAATAAATACTAGTACTAGTACTAGTGCTGATCATGCTTGCACCGGAGGCGGTGCTTGGGAATGGGTCGGTGGACGCAGTAGCTCCATTATTGCAGAATGGGGCCTCGTCTGCGACCGCAAGTTTCTCGCTGCCCTTCCTGCTTCCCTCTTCTTCATTGGCTCCCTTCTCGGTTCTCTCTCATTACTTCCTCTCTCCCCCTTAAATTAATCTTGTATACTCCTCTACTATATAGTGTTTACTTGGACTATGCGCCTCTGTCAACAAGACTCAGAGGGTGTTTGGATTAGATTATAACATGTTCAAACCAAATTTTAATTAGAAAATTATTCAGTTACGTGTTTGGTAACCGCAAAAACAAATCTTAATCAAATTATAATTCATAAATAATCTAAAATAAAAAAAACTAGGTATTCGTACGTTCTGATTTTGATGATTATAATATGAAAAAAGAGAAGTTGGTTTGACCAATAAAAATGTCATACTACCCTTAAAATTTAATTGTATTTAGAATTGATTATAATTTGTATTTTACCAAACAATTAACTTATTTTCTTAGAATATAATCTAATTTATAGATTTTAATCCATTTTGAAAAAGCTAATCCAAACAACCTCTTAACATGTCCACACGAATTCAAGCTCCATTTGTCGGTCAAATATTGTGACAATAAAAATGAGAATAATCTATAATTTTTGAACATTTTAATTCATACTCATTCCCATTCTCATGGCTGTATTACCATTTTGCAAAATGAAAATGCCATTCTTATTGTTATCCATTTTTTTTATCCAAGTGGAGTCTCAACAGTTGAATCAATTTCAACAAATGAATCATTTTCTTTTTCTGATTCATTGTTTTGTTTGATCAATAGGGTCTGCATTTTTCGGCAAACTGTCGGACGGAGTGATGGGACGAAAGAGAACAGCTGCGGTGTCCTGTATTCTGTGCTCGGCCACCGCTTTCGCCACCGCCCTATCCCCAAA
>JAYMSY010000101.1:0-16112 GCA_036897685.1 Monsonia emarginata | reverse complement strand
TCGAGGGACAATGAAGCTCGGCGAGCTGCTAAGTAAAAATGGTAAGGTTTCTTGCTTATTTTGCTCATTTTTTGACGCAACAAAATTGCACCTACTCGTCGAGGTGTAAAATGGCAGCACACAAAAATGAAAGCCTCTCATTGTGAGAGAGACTGCCTTTCATATTTCACCCATGACAGCCACAACCATTGTGGTCACTCTAAGCATCCACTCCTACAATAGAATGCTTGAGTGATGCTTCAAATTGGAACATTCTCAAAATTATCACTCCTCTGTCCTCCAATTTTACACCAAAAGCACATATGAGTACAAACCATCACCGGAGACGAAGGAGAAGTTTAATTCCAATCTCCAGAGAAGCGAAACCATAAAAAATTAAACAAAATGTAATAACGTGCAAACCGACCATATGTATATAAATTTAAAAAAAAAATCACAATAACACCGCCACCCACAACGCCCCATTATGGGAGCTCTTAGTCTCACTAATATGCATTTTGGTTACCTTTGTTTGTAATTTTATCACATTATGATCTACATTTCGACATTCGATCTCTCCAGAAAGAGTACTACTTTCTCACATTGCAAATTGCATACTTGGAAAAATGTAGAATCGGTCGCCATTTAATAAATACCCTTAGCCCACCATCAATTAGCTTGAGTTTTGGGGTTGCATCGGATTCTAAATAATACATTATTAGGGTTGGTTTCTATCATATTTTTCTTCCAGTGCATATGCTAGTATTTCATATTGTCATTGACTCGCACAGAAGGAGGAAGTGTTAATTTTCTACCTTTACTTTATTAACACTTGACTCTCACTATTTCTTAACCTGATCTTTTGGGTTGACCGAATTCTAATATAATATCATAAATGATTTTGTTTGGTTCATGTGCAAACCCACATTCCCATTCTCACCCACAAACTATCCAACAATAATAACCTATTACTTATTCAAATTCTTCCCTAGAAAAAAAAGATGTATTAGAACTTATGCAAGAATTTGTATGTTAGGCAAAATCAATAACACAAACAAGAATTCAAACATTGCCTACTACTTAAAAATAAAAACTTGCAATATGTGAGAGAAATGACATAAATCATTAGATTATCAATTTTATTCTCCACGATTTCATACTTCTATATATACTCGTTAGAAAAGAAACGTTGGTTTCAATCTTCATTATTCAAGACTTTCAGTTATACATGTTAAAAGATAACTGTGTATTACAATTTGAAAAACATAAAACCTAGATCCAATAACAAAACATAAATTTTGTCACAACCTAAGAGTCAAATCAATTCCTTGATCACATACATTGTAACCTTGATCATTACCTAGACCATTCAAAACCCTATTACTTGCATCACCACCACCATGCACGTGTCCATATTGTAATTTGGCCACCGTGGCCGACGGATTGTAGCCGGCATGCGGCGGCTTCCGGATGACCCTAGACCCCGGGTTGATCCCAAAATGCCTACGATAGCCATTATTATTATTATTATTATAATTTGTGTCGCCCGAGTATTTATCTTGTGAGTAAACATGTTGTACGTATTGTTTTTCCAACAATGCAACTTGAAATTGAAGCATGGGATCAAGGATGTTTTTGTTGTTGGTGTTGTTGTAATGACGTGGATTTGTCCACGTCAAAAGTGGCGGAGTTGAAGTGGGCTCTGTAGCAGCTGTGAAGTTTCGCAGCTGATGGGCTAGAACTCTATCCCTACGCATGAAAGCGGCTATTTGCCAAAAATAGGCTTCTTTGCTAGTGGTGGCCATGGTGGAGGTGTTGTTAGCCGCCTCGTTGGGGTGCCTCTTTGTTGTCGTTATTGCCGTCACCGTCTTTTTCCCACCGGACACGACCATACCATGCATATGTTGTCGGATATGGAGAGGGAAGTCAAAGATTTGTTGTTGTGAATATATGTATAAGAAGAAGCCATAAGAGTTTGTGTGTGTATATATAAGGGGGAGGAAAATGTTTAACCAACAAAGTTGACTCATTCACGAATCTTGATAAACTCTTATGTGAATTCGATTTATTTAGTAAGAGAAAATTTGTGTTTTAACCGACCAACGTGAATAGGATTAGTCTCAGTGTTACCAAAAACGCCTTATAAAATTTTTTTGGCCAATGTGAGCGGGGATTAGACGTGATCAAACACCCTATGCAAATTCTCTCAACCAGCATGAACGAGATTAGTCTGAGTGCGATCTAACAAAAAAAATGGAAAATGTTATTTTTTTCTTGTAAAATTACAAATAACATTGTAGATTATATTAATTTATTTTCGCCTGCATGTATTTTTACGGCCGGTAAAATTTTATGAGAAGAGTATCTTGAACTTTTTAGCTAACACTGAAACACAAAATGTTGAAAATTAGTACTTCCTCTGTTTCAAAATAACGTCTTATTTGATTATTTTTAAAAATTAAGGATTCTCAATTTTGTGCTTGACTCTTCATCTTTTGTCGTTGTCAACCACCATGCCTTCAATTTTACTCACTCATGAAGGGATATAATTGGTAATCTACGGTAAAATTGGTACCTAAAATAGAAATTAGACACTTATTTTGAATGTGTTAATGTAGTCTACACATACATTATTATCAAATATTTTGATTCATATTCAGATTTTAGACACACAAAAAAAATCAGTTTATTTTTATGTAGTGTATAGAACCATATGTACTTAGTGAGTAAATTGAAACACTTTTATATATTATGAGATTAAATTAAAATATTTGATAACACAAGACTAATTGGAACCATTTTTTGTGAAGTTTATGACAAAGTTTAAGTATATGATAATGCATGGACTAAAATATCATTTTTGAGGTAGTACACAGATTACTTTTAAGGCATTTATTTTTATGCATGAGGTCTAAAATATCACCCAAAGTTTTAAAGTTATTCATATTTGTAAAAAATATTATGTGGTTTTATATACTCTTTTTTTATTTTTATTTTTTGAAGAATGTTTTTATATACTCTTGATGGACTTATAATCATTCTTTGTGGACTAAATCTACAATATTTTAAGTAATGAAATCCATGGAATAGGGAAGAAAGAATTGAATATGTTTTCTATAAGAAAAAAACAATAATTGGGAATGTTTTGTGTCTAAAATTATGAATCTAAAAATAATGAAAAGGTGGGATTATTCAAAGTTCAGCTCACTAATTAATAGCTAATGAGAAAAGGTATTTTGACTGTATTAATTAAGTTTTTGGATTTAGTTTAGTTTCCTAGTAGAGTGAAATTTTCTATTTTTACCTTTTTTGGTTCAATAGGTGACATGAATAGAGCCATTTACAATGTATATGGTACAATATGTTTCAATATTTGCAATTGAAACCAATGTTTACTTGGTTAAGTACTCTTCATAATACATGCAATTACATTCCCAACTTATTCGTGTCTATTATGTTAAGTTGTTGTAATTTTTAAGCGTTCAGTTTCCGCACACAATATGGACGACTTAGCTAGTTTTTCACTCATATTTATATACATAGTACCAAAGTTAAGTTGTTTTCTTCGTACCCACATTTAGGTAGTTGGTTAAGATTGTTGACCGTAGAAATAGCTAGCGTTTCAATACAAAACGATAAGGTATTAATTGTTACACATTCAATGGTTTTTGGACAATGGGTGCGAATAAATCGTTCTTTTTTATCTATTATTCTCTGTTTCAAAATAAGTGTTCCATTTTTAAAAATAGTTTTTTCAAAATAAGTGTCTCATTTCTATTTTGTGGAGTAAATTTACCTTGGATTATCAATTGTATTCTTCCATGAGTGTATTAAATTTTAGGCATAGTGATACATGAGGGGTAAAACATAGAAAGTCAAACACAAAAAGAGAATTCTTAATTTTTGCAAATGGTCGAACGAGAAACTTATTTTGAAACGGATGGAATGTGTTACAACTATACAATTTTACCCCTTGTAATACATCAGTTTAAAAAAAGTGAGATAGTTTTGTCAAACAGTATCTATTATGATTTATGAATGAGAATTTAGAGGGTGTTTGGATTAGATTAAAATCTAATTAATTTTTATTATAATTTTTAAAATGATAAATGAATGTTTGGTAAGTTTTAAAATAGTTTTTAAATTTGTGGATTTTAATCTAAAATTTGAGACGTACCCCTAATTTTTTATTCTCAATATTATAATTTTGTCTTAAAGCTAATTTGACTAATGAAATGACATTATTATCCTTCACTTTTCTTGTAATTCTCTTAATTACCTCAATGATTACATATCTCTATCACATTTTTCTTTTTCCATAATGGTCATTTACAATATTAAAAGTTGACTTTTTCTTTACCAAACACACCACCAAATTATTTACAGTAAAATATTATCCAAACACCTAACAACTTGTTTTCGAAATTCTAATATAAGTTTCGAAATATGACACTTATTATGCAACACACGGAATATACAACATACGTTGCTTAGTTGATCAAATAGAGTTTTATATTGTTACTTGGAATGCAGGCTACTCTCTCCGGTCTGCTCAACATAGCGTTCACTTGGAATCACAAAGACAAAACCAGAAAAAGCCTAGGCCACTTGTTATCCATAATGTCTTTAACATTCTCAGCTTCCTACTTGATTAAATTCTTATTAGAAGCCTGGCAGAGAACAAAAATATGCATACATTATATATCTGTAGTTATATATGGTTTGCGTAAACACCTGAATAAGTTTCTAAATCAGGCTTTAAATGGAGAGAGCGTAAATATTTTTACTCACAATTGTAAAGCTCTATACTGCCCTTTTCATCTCTATCTTCTCGTGAGGATCGTAACCTATAAGTCTGAAGTCGTTTGCCACAAACGAGTCTATATCCTTCTTCTGTGGATTGATCTTCAACATCTGCATTATTATTCATAGAAAAATATGTGTATTTAGAGTGAAGGCAATGAATTCAGTAAAGATCTCATCAGAGGAATCAATAAGGAAATGTTATATCAATAGTAATACTGTCTGACCAACATAAGGCCTCATCTCCAGATGCAGCTGGTGCTGTTAGCAGTTAATAATTTAAGTTGAAAGATCGACGCAAGAGACTCTTATGGGCACTAACAAGTCTTGAAACAAGGGTTTGCATTTCATGCCAATGGATATAAAAAATGCCACATTGTATATTGTATGGAGAACTGAAATTGCATGCAAAATTATTGAACGTATATAGTTAATAGTTAATACTCACTGGGAAAGGTTTAGGACATCTCCGAAGCTGCTCCTGAAGATGTCTGATGTGGGTTCTACATATATGAGCATCCCCAATAACGTGAATGAAATCGCCAGGAACAAGATCTGTGAAGTATAGTTAAGTTAATACTTGTGAACAAGATTGGAAAATGTTCTGATAGAGAACAAGCAAGCAACTGTTCATCCACCAAATTGACAAATTACGATGAATATTGTATACCAGTCATCAAATGAGAAAATGCTTACCACAAACATGAGCAATCATGGATGTTAATAAAGCGTAAGATGCAATGTTAGACGGAACACTGAGACCCATATCAGCAGAACACTGGTACATTTGACAGGAAAGCTCCCCGTTGGCGACATAGAACTGGAAATAAGAAAGTTGAATGTGAAAATTCAGATTATTATTGATATTACTGTCAGCAAAAAGCACAAGAGATTTATTTTTCTTAATAAAAAATGGCAACCTGTGCAAACATGTGACAAGGTGGTAATGTCATCAATTTCAGATCTGATGGATTCCAAGCTGAGAGGATGATTCTCTGGTCGTCTGGTCTATTCTTGATCTTGTCGATAACATCGGATAACTGATCAAACCCCTGGCCTGTATAGTCAGCGTGCATGTTTGTATATCTGCAAAATCAAAACTTTCAGAGAGGATGAAAGGATTGTGCACAAAGTTTCACCTCTTCACGGTAAATCATATATAGCCACTAACCTGGCACCGAAGTGCCTCCACTGAAATCCGTATACGGGTCCCAAATCACCCTCTTCTCTATCTATCATCCCAATACTGACAGACAGACATAAATATCAGAAAATGTGCATGCATAAAGAAAAGTTGGAGAGAAAGCAGATTTTGATAGCCGAAGTAGTTGCCTGTCAAGGTAGTCCCGGGATGCATTGGCATTCCATATATGGATATCTTTCTCCCGTAAAACCTATTGGCAATAACATCTCGTTATAATCCATTTCTCCCGTAATTCAATCAATTTATAGAGATATGACTTGTGCTGAAAAAGAGAATGAATCACAGTTCACAGACGAGATTAGCATATTGCTCTTTTACATTGAAATAATTACATTTTGTATCTATATTGATAAGAAAGAAAACTATGCACCCCGAACAATGGCCTAATCTTCAATTAGATAAACTAGCACTCGGGCTTGGAATGTATCACTTAAGAATTGTGATTGAGGAACAACTTTAACAGTTTCAAACTCCTGCACACATTTAGCCTGAGCTAGATGGATGACTTGAAACAGAAACAGAACATGATCTACTTGGCTATTGGGCATGATGATCTTTGCATTAGAACGGTAGTAGCTTTTATTTATAATTGAGAACATTACCAGAAAACATATGGTAAATTATTGGATGTAAGTCTTGCTCTTTAAACAATTCTGTGCTTGGCATAATAGTTTAGAGTTATTCGTCAGCCATTACAAGCTTGAAGATAGTCACACTACTTGACAACTCAGTTCAATACCAAAACAAGAGGTGCAGAAAAAATCACTCTCTGTATCCGGCATTTCAGATACCATGAAGAAGCAAGGAATGAAATAATAATAATAATAAAAAGCAGATATTGATTCAGTTAGGCTCTTCCAGTGATTTTTGAACAGGAAATTAAGTGCACATCACAAATAATGAGGATATAATACCTTCGCATTTGTTGAACCACTGATGAACCATAAAAGTTCTTCAACCACTCCCCTCCAAAATACTTTCTGTGCAATTTAAAAGTAAGAAGTAATGAGCAAGAATATCATCACAATTGCAGAAACAAATTGATAATCTGCATAATGTACATTACGTACCCTGGTTGTAAGAAGTGGGAAGGACTTGCGAAGATTGAACTGCATCTGTGAATGCATACAAGTTTAAGAATATGCAATACGAAAAACATGTTTATCATTCAAGACGAGCACACAAACAGAAAGAATAGCGTAACAAGAGAAAAAAATACGTAATTAACCTGGCAACCAAATTTCAATATTGTCCCTGTTCCTGTCCTGTCATCCTTTTGATTACCATTTGAGAGAATATCTTGAAGCAACCTCAGATATATATGTTCATCGTGCTTCTCAAAAATGGTCTTTGGAAGGAAGGTAAATGTCTCCACCTCAAACTTGATAGAATGCAAACTACGGCTCAACTTCAACTCATCCATTGAAGGGTCATGTCCAATTATAGCAGAATTTCTCACACGAACATAGGTGGCAAATGAATATCGAATATTGTTTTCTACCAGCAGTGGGGATGAATACCATGGTTGAAATGCAGACATGTCAACTGCGGGAATGAAAGAGTCACATTCTATGCTTGCCTTAATTTCAGTAATGTGGATGGCATCACATCCTGGACCATTAAGTGTTTCCCTGAACTAAACAGCATCAATATCCATTTTAACAGCAAACAAGTTCAAAAGATTGATTAGTACCTACCTATATATCTGGCCACCTCCAATGACAAACACCTTCTCTATTGACAAAGAATACGGAGATTCTGCCAGTAATTCCAATGCTGATGTAACGCTCCCGCATATAACAACATTTTCAGCAGTTGCAATATCAAAGCTTCCAGAACGAGTCAGCACAACATTGAGGCGACCAGGTAATGGCCTGTACAAAAGGGGAATACTTTCCCACGTCTTCCTTCCCATCACTACTGCATTCTTCTTCCCAGGATCTGATGTAGCTGTAGTGAGCTCCTTGAAAAATTTAAGGTCAGAAGGCAACCTCCAAGGTAACTTCCCATCCTTCCCTATACCCATATCACGAGTTGCAGCCACCACGACTTGGTACGAGCGTTGAGGAGCAGGAACAAAATTACCATTGCCATCAGGAACGCTCATTGAAACGTCACTAGCCATAACTGAAAATCTGCAGCAGGATCCAAGCTTTAATATCAAGCCAAATCCCCGTGAAGGTGCAGATGCTGATTCAAGATTGGACAAGCTAATTCTGTAAAAACCCAAGAGAGCCTACAAATGGAGAGCACACTAAGTGTCAAGCTAATACAGCACAGAAACAAAACAAGCCATTCAAATAAACTTTTTGGACACAACTTCAAAAATGGAAAACGATTCCCACAGAACTCCATTATAGCTAAATAAAGCAATCCCAGCAACCTACTTTTCCACTGAACTTGGCAAGCATAGTTTTTTAAGTCAATCTCAAGCTGCAAACAACAATTATGCTTACGGGTTTGCGAGGATTTATACATACAGACTGATGGATACAATACAAGAAAGCGTAAAAAAAACCTTAGATAGAGATATAGGAATGTTCCTCTGACCATAAAATTGCCTCCACATCTGCACAGAAACTACCCAGATTCAACAACCAAGCAGCAGAGCAAAAAATACAGTAAATTTCCACTGGTATTGTGCCAACAAGACTACAACAAATTCGAGTTCCATGAAAAAGAATCACAAAATTTACCTAATTCTTATCCATCTAAGCTTTCTTTCTCACATGTCACTCAAGTGATTTTGTGTTTGCACATTTATAGAAGCAGAAGAAAAAAAACAGCAACAACACAAAAGAACAGTAGAAGAAGTAGAGAAAGAGAGTGAAATATACCAGGAAACGTAATTTGGAGCGACCAAATAAAGTCCAAAACTATTTTCGCAGTGCAGTTACTCTTTTGAGCACAACCCCAAAGCGAAAATGGAGAGAAATGGGCAAAAGCTCGAAACCGCCCACGTGTTGTTCGACCAAATGCCTCAGAGAGAGAAGGAATTGGAGAATATATTGTCGAATGCTATTGATTTCAAACGGAATGTGATGTTCCTTTGGTTTTTATATGAAATGGAATGGTTACTATCGACAACGGTTGGGGAATGCAACTCGGCGAGTTGCAAATTTTATTTTATTTTTTTGCGGGCAAAATAAAAGCGCAACTCGCCGAGTTAGCTGCTGAGCAACTTTCAAACTCGCATTTGTAATAATTTGTAGTCACCATCCATAATGATTTCGCCAGCTGCAAATCTCGCATCTGACTCGACAGCTAGTTCACATCTACCATCGTGAATGCTCAATTGAGTTCTTCTGATAATGAACTGTGAGTGAGAGCCTCCAATAAGCTTTTGAGAGCTGCTGAGGAAGCAACCAGCTCAAGCATATTTCACAGTACTCTCAATAGTTTTGATTCCCTCTTACGGATATGAGAGAATAATTTGGGCCATGGCCTTGTCTTCAATCATTTCTGAGAATTTCTACTAAAATTATTCACCAATATCTTAAGATATCAAAGTCTATATGATCCAAAATCACAATCTCCGCCCACCCACTTGGGTTGATCTAACGATACAGAGAGAGCTATTCCTTTTTACGTAAAAACCGAGCTACCTTCTCTTGTGTAACTATCAACTCCATTTGATCGTTTGGTTTCGACATACAGAATAGCATATACTGTATTTTCTTAGGAAAAATCATTGAAGGCAATTCAATTGCTAAAAGTAATGAATAATCACATTGGGGACAACTTGATAACAGTATACTCAAAATGGTGGTGACTTGCAGTTTCACTTATTTTCAGGCCACACCAGACCTTAACAGAACAACATTTGTGCCAGAATCAATGGAACAGCTTTTGTTCTAATCCAGTAATCTGTCTTTTTTTTCTTTTTATCTACATAAGTTTGAGCAGCACAGAACCTTATTTAGCAGATACAGGCCAAACAGAAAAACGAAGTCTTTGTATTTACACAGCCTTGGTATGCAACAAACTCACAGTACAGTGACTGGAGAAATGTAGAGTGCCCAACAAAACGCCACGAGGTTCCTCCTGTACAGCAGTCTCTTCTTCACCAGCAAAACTTCTTTTTCTAATTCACATGTACACACAATGTCAGTCTTGTTGAATTATGTTGCTTTCTTACAGCAAGTGTATCAGGAAAACATCTTAATCTCTATGGCTTACCCGGAGCTTGGCTTGCTCTTGCCTGTCTATGTACGCCAGAAGTTCTTCTTGCCTCATTAATGCTTCATACAGAGCCTGCTCATACGCAGATAAATTCAATGATACTCACTTGTGCACGGATTAGAGAATGAAAAACAGGTACCGTAAGTTTTGATTGACAAACGACATTTATGGATGAATGATATTCACTACAAAGTACAAACTATTAAACAAGGTTGATAGCAGTTACAAACCAACTGAAACAAAATTCATGAGAATGGAAGTACTGCTTCATATGCATGCACAAGCACTGACAGATTTTGGTATTTGGAAATTGGAACAGAAGGAAGCGAAGCAGGGAATAACTATCATTAATATGTTGCTGCAAATAGTATAATGTATATAATATTTATAAAATTACCTTCTTTGTAGAAATCAATTCTGCCTCTAATGCATCTACACGGTAAACAGCAGCATTCAGCAACTCTTCTTTCTCGCAAGGCATCTCGTATTGCTTTATTTTCAGTAGATCTACCTTCTCTTCAAGCTCACAAAGCCTTTTCAGGGCAGTGCTGAGGAGGTCTGCGCCTTTAAATCCTGGAGCAGGTGAAGGAGGGCGGAAATCCTCGGTTGGCATTGCTTCATAAGTATTGGTTGTGGTCTCATCGGAAGAAGACTCGGGGGGAGGGTTAGGAAGCGTTTTAAGCACCCTAAAATGGACGAGCGTGAAAAGGGACATGAAGATGGTTAAAATCACAGCCTGTATACGAGCAAGGATTCCTTCTGGAGTTTTTTCTTTACTTGGATGAGGTGTCCCTGAAAAGAATTTCAATAGATCATCGCACTATAAATCAACTATATAATTCATACTGTACAATGGAAAGATTAAAGTCACACCGAAGACCTAATCCAATCTTTTTCTTTTCTAACTGAAGAGGCTTCAATCTCACAGAAATTCTAAGATGAAATAAAAATTTTTTATTTGGATACACAAATATCATATCCTTAATCAATATAGTACTTCAATGGTGATTCCAAACTTTGTATAAGAAATGGAAGGACCCTAAGGGCTGACGTTTTTTTCGTAACTTACTTTGCTCATTCCAGCCTATAGACACAAGTGAGTGCGGAAAAAAAAAACAGAAAAATAATGAAATAAGACTTGCTTACCCACAGAAGCAGATGACTTTTGAGAGGAGACCTGCTTTGACCATCCCGCATCGTCAACAGCTTTGTCAACCATGGGAACATATTCATCATACTCAGAGAGGCCAACAGCAGAATTCACCTTACCAACCAACCTACCCTAAATTGACATCAACAAAAATTGACAATGAGTTCAAGTGTGATGAATTGATATCAAAGCTTACAATGGGAGCCTTATTCCCTTTCAGCCATGTGAGCACAAATCAAATACCAGCTTCAGCATGATTGTTTCGCAATTTCCCTATAGGCTCTTTTGGATCTTGGGAATGTTGAAGGGGATATTAATAAGTTTTTAAGAAAGAAAGCCAGCTATTAGCCTATGCTTTCCATTTACTTTTATTTACTTCATGCTGTCATTGATTCTGTTAGAGAGTTTTGCTGGTTTGAGCCTTGGAATATTTAAATAAACTGATAATATATAATATATGTTCCTATATTTGCTTTTATGATGCATATTGACAATATATAGAATCACGAGTTGATTTTACCCTATGATAGGATAACAAAATTATGACATTGCTTCTGGCTATACTCTTCAGAATCCAGAAATATAAGAAACTAATCTGTAATCTATAAGCAGAATCAATTGTATCTGCTTCTTTATCACTCAGAAAGCTTTTTAGTCTAGAATCACCCTAAATTTGGGGTATATATGGCCATCCATGGCAGTGTGTCTTTCTGGGAATAGATACTTGGTGTCCAATAAGAACAAAAGAAAAAAAAAGGAGCCCATCTGGTGAATAAGTGGCTAGCATGTATTCACCTGAAAGCACCAAAAACTATTCAAGTTTTTGAAAGAAAAAAGTACAAGAGCATGTCCCAGAACAAATAGATGCTTAACTGGCCGATAACGAAAAGGAGCAGCCCCAAAAAAAAAATGCTCCTCATTTGGCCGATAACGAAAAGCAAAAATGAAATGCATGAAAATATAGCATTTGATCACTTACTTCTTCACAGACAGGAGTTAGTTTGGGAAACTGATAGCTCCCCGTTGCTTTTGGAGAGGTAATATCTTCCACTTCGGATCCTGACTCACCAGTGGATGTGTCACTACTTTTTATCTGACAACATATGGGGAAACTAAAATTAGAGTGCAGTGTAAGAGAAAAGATCAGCTTCCTTGGTGCAGAAATCATAAGAGGGTATATTGGACAATACCATTGAGCAATGTGGCTTATCGCAACCAATTACCCTCCCTTCACTGTTTGAAACTGTCACTATTTGTCTAGAGCATTGTGCTTCACCACTAAGAACCATCTTCATACAAATAAACAATCATGTCATTAGAAGCATAAATCAAGTGTCTTGCCAATAAAAGTTTAGTGATATAAAAAAGTTGAGGGCAATCTAATTTCAAGCTGAGCATCAAACCTTCAATATGTTTGGATCTCTCCACGGTCCTTTGTCGGACCTCATACAGCCTCCCTGATCAGAACATGTACAGGTACCACCCAGGAAACTCGGCAACTCACTGACATGTCCAAGATTCAATAAATTCAGTGAGGGGAGAGAGAGAGATGGTAAGTTTCAATGAATAGTCCAACAGAATGGAAAATAACCAGTACAATATAATTACCTTGCATCAATTATCTCAAGTAATTTGCTCTGGTACTTGTTACCAAGAACCTACAGAATAATCATATATCAGTTCATCATAAAACAACTTTCTGTTAACTGTGTATACAGCAATGTTTCAGTGAGTAGTACGAAAATGCAATCTTAACATCAAATTGAACATACATGGATCTTTGCTGTTGTTCGGGGATCGAGAAAACTTTTCACAGTGTTCCAGAGCAGCTTAAAACCAGGACCAGCATTGATGATAAACATTCTGCAAAGTGTCTACAGAAATACCAGCTGAACATTATTAGAGAGGGGATACTTTGAGTTGAAATTCACAAACCAATAATTAGTGGCAAAGATTGAACAAGCCTGCAACTATAGGAAACAAAAATTGAAAGCTTCATGAATCTGAATCACGTACCTCAGGGTAATTGTCGCCATCAATCTTTTGCAACCGTGTAATGAGTTCTCTTGCTGTCTTGCTAAAGTTTTTAAGACCCTACATAGATCAAGTAAAACAAGATCGTCAACATAATCTATAAAATCAATCTTGAAAAAAAAAATCGGTAAAATGTTATGTACTTCAGTGGGAAAGGGAATGATAGTAAAATTGTAACATACCACGCCTTGAACATCTAAAATAGTTGTACTTGAATCTATGTGTCTTTTTGCAGCAAGAGAGCAAGCTGGGAACTTTATTGCAAACGTCTTTTCAAACTCCTGGACATGGTACTTCACATACCGATCCAAAGTAGTCACTTGCATAAGCTTGTATGCATCTACTCTTCCTATTCTTTCAATATAAACAGGTCTTCCATCTTTATCTACACCGTGATAACCCTGAGGATAATACTGTAGCACTTCATCCAACTCTTTGAACTCAAAATCCTGACAAAATTAGAACGAAACATCTCATAACAATATATTTGAATGCATCATACTGCTGAAAGTTGAGATTGCATGCAATGTTACGAAAGGAAAGAGAACAAATATTTTAAGCTTAAGCCAGATGGGGTCAATATGATATGTTACCTCCAATATTGTATCAGTGCCATAGTCTTTCCGCCATTGGATCATGTTTTCCCACATGAGCTTTGCCTTCTCAATATCAAATTTTCTTGCTTTCAAGAATCTGCAACAAATAACCTTTGGGATGAAACTCAACAAAGTAAAAAGAGTACGACAAAACGAAAACCGCATCTCTCATACAGAACGTTTATATTGCAGTTAAAGGAATATGAAGTACTGAGCACACATGAACATCAGAAGGTATAATGTAAAGTCGACTATTTTACATGTGTGACATGCATAATGGTCCACTAAGATCTAGACAAAATAGACACAAATCAGCAGTTGAAGCATATTATGTGGATCCTCAACTAGAAATAGAAAACCTTATAAAACAAGAGTATATATATTTCAAACAAAGAGGAAAACTGCTAAGCTGTGCATCAAAATGGGGCAGTATAATCACCTTAACAACATATGGTAATCATCATGTCTTGCAGGTAGCAAATCATCTAAGACAAGTGCTTGGCGCAAAGCATCCACGCTCCGCAGTTCCTCTACATCCCTCACATCTTCAATTGAAACAGATATCTTTAGACTGTCACTTTTCCGCCTGCTTTTTTTCTTAAGTGAATGCCTGAATTTACTAGATGCATTTATCGCTTTCTTCTTCAAGTTTCCAATTTTTGTCCTCCTGTCATCCTCTGAATTCTCAAAGTCGGACTTCCTCTCTCTTTTCTCATCACTTCCAGAGAACCCCTCAAAGCCTGCAAAATTCCGAGGAAATTATACTCTAGACCAAGCAATTAAAAAGAATCAAAAACCAAAACTGAGAACCCAGAAACCAGATCAACCAATTGAGCTCATCACAAAAGTAACCAGCAAAAACACAACAAAGATCAAATTTTTGCAGCACCATCAAAAAGGGCCAAAACAAAAATGCCCCTCCCAATGTTTGGGAAAGATGGAGCAGTTCAAGCAGTAACTACAGATCAGCATAAAAAGTAAACTTCCATAGCCAGTCCAATACCTCAAGAAAAACCAGAAAACAACAAATTTGCCATATACCCATTTCTGAACCCCATTCAAGCATCAACACATTACCATTACAATCCAAACAAGATGCAAAAAAATACACTTCAACACAAGCAATTTCGCCCAAAAACAAAATGAACGATTCAAAACCCTAAGCTACCGACAAATTTTACAACCGTCAATATCCCGCAAAAACCACAACCAAAAGAAGAGAAAGCGACGCAAGAAAAAGAAAGAATCAGGTCACTCACAAGGCCTCGCAAAGCGATCCAGAGAACCGGACATGGCGGCGAAATTAGAAAAAACGGTGCAAACCAAAACCGAAACGTATCCGATTCGAGAGAATCGAGCAGTGGTGGAACCAAAGTTGGCAAGAAATTTTCTAATTTCTGTACAGAGAGCTCACGCGGCAGCTGAATTGGACCACGAACAAGCCGTGAAGAGACTGAAATGTCTATTTCACCATTTTTTTTTCGGGTTATTTTTTAATTTATATCCAAAAACGTTGTTTTTTACGGTGACGTGGAAAAGGTGTCGGTCGGGTTAACGGCGGCGGCAGGATTGGCTCCGAGAAAATGGATTTTCTTTTCTCTGCGGTGGTGTATTTATGTTGATGGGTCCCGCTTTAGTAAATCTGCCACGTGGCGGAGAATGCGCGGCTGCGATTTTAGCCATGTTTGGCGGGAAATTGTTGTCCGTTAACTGTAATTGTAACGGACGGAGCGTGATAGTGCCCGCAACTCCGTTCCGTAGCAGTTTTTTAGTTGATTTTATCATTTTTAAAGTAGTAATGAATATGATAAAGAGTTTAGGATAGTGACACTTTATTTTTTGTTTTGGATATCTTCATATTTTTTTAATAGTTATTGTCAATTAATTGACACGATTACAAAATTATTCGTATTAATTTATATTTACCATCTATAAAATATTGATATAGAAAAATGATATTAATGTTCTTTCAAAACCAACTAATAGGCCATTTTTAAAATTTAAAAAAATAATCAATCTACAGCTTCAATAATAAATACATGGAACTCACAATCCTTGGATTACATGTACCGTATGTTCCTTTTTTTTTATCCTTTTATAAAGCCTTTGCTTTTGGAAGAAGCATAATCATTTTGAAGAAACCAATTTAAGCTATAACATGATC
>JAYMSY010000100.1:0-16127 GCA_036897685.1 Monsonia emarginata | reverse complement strand
TTTCTGTTTATGAATATTTAACTTTTTTATTATCGACTAACTTATACTTTTGTGCGCTAACTTACATTTTGTTATACAGTAACTTACCTTTCTCTAATCGAATATTTTACCTTCTTTTTACAAGTAACTTACACTTTATCATACATCTGTCATTTGAGTAACTGACACTTTTGTGTGCTAACTTACCTTTTGTTATGCAATAACTTACCTTTCTCTAACTGAATAATTTACCTTGTTTTTACAAGTAATTTACATTTTACCATACATTTGTCATTTGAGTAACATACATTTTTTATTAAGTAACATACATTATTTGAAACAAAATAGGTAACTTATTTGAATTGAAATAATAAGTTAGTTCATGTATCAGTGTAAAATATACGAAGTAAAATGATCAACCATATGAAATGAAATGGTAAGTTAGTTAAAACAAAAGAGTAAGTTAATTCACAGTGTAAATTATATAAACAGAAAATGAACTTGTATCGTCTTTAAGCTTAGATGCTCATCTTCAAGCTCAGAAGCTCATACTATCGATATCAAGCTCAAAAGTTTCTCTTTTATCTATTTTCTTAGTGATTCAAAACCATGAACAAACTTATGTCTTAGTAAAAAAATGCAACACAATAAAAAAGAAAAAATAAATAAAATAAAAGCACCTTGGTTGAGGAATATTCAAAATACAATTATAGTAAAAAAAATTTAAAAAAAGAAACACCATGGTTGGAGGAACAAAATGCAAAAAATAAAATAAAACACTATTGTTGAGGAATATTGAAACATAGTAATAGTAACAAAAATACAAAAATAAAATAAAACATCATGGTTGGAGGAAGATTTAGAAACACAGTGATAAGGAAACATCATGGTTGAAGGATGAAGAAGGAAGATGAGTCATCACACACTATGGTTGATGGAGAAAGATGAGTCACCGCCATCACATCGCCGTCACCATCACCGTCTTGAAAACGCAAATCCATGTGTTGTGTGAGTTTAATTTGGAGTGAAAGACTAAAGTGAACAAAAAATAGCCAAATTTACAAACAATGTCACCGCTAAAGTGACGTCACCAAGTGTGGTGTTTGTTGTGGTGTGGTCTTGTAATTACCATTGGATCCTTTTGATCAATGGTTTAGATTTGTTCTGATTTCTCACATTAATGGGTGTTTGCACCCGATCCTCACTATATATATATATATGGGGAAGGATCACATAAGAACATATCTTATATTGTGAAGTTGAGAACACATTCTATGAGTGGTTGTGATTAAAAGGAACAAATTAGGTATTTTAAATTAATTTATTCATCTAAAAGGGTAAATTCGGAAGATCAAATATTAATAACTGCTTTGACAATCCAAAATTCTGAGATTTACTCTATCTTCCACGTATTTTGCAATCCAAAAATTGATATCGATCATACCGTTGTGTACTAACATGATAAGTATTATATGGTTGATTTATAAGTTTTGTGTATTTAATGATTAAGTATTTTGTTGTTTTTATGTTGTTTAGTGAACTTGCAATTTAATTATTCTATTGGTGTCATAATGGTATCCTAATTCTATCAATAGGTATCATTCACAAACTTAGAACATGTTGTAAGTTCAGAACTGGTAAATTAAAAAATAAGTATGAGAACATGAATCAATAAGTATCATCATAAAGAACATTGAGTACTCGTTGTCAATAAGCACATAAGAGGACACCTAATTATCTACGAATTTCATATACAAGAGAAGAATTCAAAAAATAGAGCCCCTATATACAAAAGTATCTACTGCTGAATTGTTAAGTATCGTAGTGTCCCCATAATCCATTTGCAGGTTCACGTTGAGTCTCCTTCCGAAACTGCAGTGAAATTAAAAACAAATAATATTAAGAAAATACAAGTATCAATTGTTCTTTTATGTATTACTATTGTTCTCACATGATTGATGACAAAAATTCGAGTATCACTATTGTTCTCATAGGTATTATATGGTGTTCTTTAAGTATCCATTGTTTCGTGATTAAGTATCGACACCTTACTATTGATTTGCCTAAAGTTTTGTTTCTCTGCTCTTTGAGTGCATATTCATTTTAAGTATTTTGGCAGTGCAATATAAGTATCTTAATTTCCTTGATGGGTATTATTTAAAAAATCAGAACTTATACCATAAGTACATAGCAAGTAAAATAAAATACATAAACCCTAAAGCCCTAAACCCTAAACCCAAAATATAATAAAATCCCAAAAAATTCAGATCTGAATTACACGAAAAATCATAGATAAAATTGGGGATGAGGATGATTCGTATAAAGTCATATAATAAAGTTGTTTCAATGAGGATGATACGTATAAAGTCAAACCACTAAAATTGGGAATTTATTTCAGTTGACTTAGAAACACATGAAACAACTTAAATTTCTTGAACAAACACCATGAAAATTAATTTCATAAACAGATATATCTCAAAAGTCAACAAAAAATTCAGAAAAAAATGAGACAAGAAATTGAAGAACAAACATTCCCAGAGATTATAAGACAGCAACCATTTTTTAGGTTGTGCTTCACTATGTCATCAATAAAATGTATTTTGGGGAAATCAAATTAAACCTGCAACAACACTGTTAGTTGGGGAAATCAAATTAAACCCAACAATTAAAACAAAGAGAACCCGAAATCAAACCATGAAATTGATTCAAATCATAAGTAAGAAAAAAAAATTCATTCTCTCACCAGTCACCACAGGCACAGATGCGAGAGCTTCATTTGTATCGTTTCTCTCTAGAGCTGACCGTACAGTTGAAGCGGAGGGGGAGGATGTGAAGCGAAGACAGTTGGGCTAGATCAGGAAGCGGTGGCATCGTGGCGGAACAGAGGATGCGGCTGGGCTCGATCGGGAAGTGGTGGCGCCGTGACAGAACAAAGGATGTGACTGGGATCGATCGAGAAGTGGTGGCGATGTGGTAGAACAGAGGATGCGGCTGATCTGTGTTACGAGGAGGAACAAAGAGACGTGAACAAAAATTGGGAGCAGTTATAATTAAATCCCTACAAAAGCATTGTCCACAATTTTATGGCAGAAATGCCCACACCTTAAGCTACTAAATGCCGAAAATACCCTCATATTTCACTCAAATCCCTAGTGTGCCACCATTTCATTTATAAACCACCATTTAATCTCAGTCATCCAAAAAACAAAATCAATGGATGAGACTGATTCTCAATTTCAAATTATAAGGAAGTGTTCTCAATTGATCCTTTCTATATATATATAGATAGAGATGGAGAGGTAGATAGATACACTGTTTGTATTGTGTTATCACTTTTTGTTTCTCTGAGACATTTCGTCGAACGCCTAAAACAAACGGCCCCACACCCCAACAGTACTATCAATCTCCACCGTCGACGATGAGGAGATCGTCTCAGATCAACGGCTCTCGTCCCTCTCCCCTGAAGATCCACAAGGACTCGCACCAAATCCACAAGCACCACCAGACCAATCCCTCCGCCGCCGCGGACCAACCGCCGAAGCGCCACCCGGTGATCATCTACACCCATTCTCCGAAGATCATCCACACCGAACCTCGCGATTTCATGGCCCTCGTCCAAAAGCTGACGGGCCTCACGCGATCGGAGGAGGAGTCGGTCCCACACGCCAAGGGGGAGGGCGAGGGCGAGGACGACGACGACAAGACCTCCTCCAAAGACAACGATTCGTCCTCCGTCGTCACGGACGAGAATGGAGGAGAGGGGCAGTAGTCGTGCTTCGTGCCGCCCATTTTCGAGCAGCAGCCGACCATTACCAATCCCTACCTCACCAACATTCCGGTTTTCACCCCCAATTCCGCTGATTTTTTGTGCCCCAATCAGCCATTTTACAATTACACAGATTCTTTGTTTTTTACGCCAAACATCAGGACCTCCATCTCCCCCTCCTCCACCTTGGACGGAATTCCCGACTTTTCTGACTTTTGATTTCATATTATATACTCCTATAATATAATATATATACTCAATATAGATTTTTTTCTTCTTAAATCCATTTTTTTACTTTTTTTATTTTAAATGATAGAGCCTTTAGATTGGACAATAAAAATCTCCGTTTTCTGGATTAGGATGTTTTTGTTTCTTCCACAATAAGAGTTCTTGTTTTTAATTTTTTAGCCTTTAATTTCTTCATCAGATTAACTTAATTTGTTCTTTTGAAAATAAACTATTTTGCCAGTACATCTGTTCATTTTGTGTTGATATAAAAGAGAGATGAGTTCTTTTCTTTTTTTGTGTCACCTTTGAAATGTATTGTTTTTGGATCGGTTGAGATCTGCCACTAGTTTTTAATTACTTCACTATTCTATTTTCAATTAATCCCTTTTGGTTAGGCTGTTGAGATTCATTAGCTTAATATATACACACTATCAATTTTGAACTTAAAATTAAATGTTCTCTTCTAAATTATGTACCTATCTATGATTGAAATTTAGTTGTAAATAGTGTTCAGGTTAGTTCAAAATTCATTTATTACTTACCCATTAATTATACATTGAGTCTGTATGGTTTTCAATGTTTGGAAAAATAACTAGTAAGTAATATTGTTAACCCTTATATTTAAAATAAATGTCTCTCCTTCGTCACAATTATATCCCTTCATGAGGACAAAGGATGAAAATTAAAGCAAAAAATCAAGAATTTTAAAATTTTTTAAATAATCAAATGAGACACTTAAAACGGAATAAGTATTGCATGGGGTACAAGTTGGAACAAGGAAAAGTTACTTGGGGAACACTCCAAAAGAAAATGTTTTTGGGCATGAACTCTAGATAATCAATTAGGAAACAAATAAATTGCACTCAAGATTTCTGGGATGATCAACTAAGAACTAAATAAACTACTTGGGGAACAATTAATTTTTTTTATAGGAACTTGGGGAGCAATTAATTTAGGCAAATAAATTAAAAATTCAAATTCACAGCTCCAATGAGTTTTTTGGTAACAAAGTGCGACTTCTTACAGCTATTATTAGCAGTAGCAAAGACACCCTATTCATCCCAAAATAAGTATCTCGAAGCTGATAGTATTGTATATAGTATTAAGTACTCCCTCCGTTTCAAAATAAGTGTCTCATTTCTAAAAATAATTGTTCCACAATAAGTATTTCATTTCTATATTAGATAGTAAAAAATGTCATGGATTACCAATTGTATCCCTTCACACGAGAGTTAAACTTGAGATATAGTAGCACATGAGGGATAAATAAAAAGTGTGAATCCTTAATTTTTATGAATAGTCAAATGGGATACTTATTTTGGAACAGAACGAGTATGAGATTAAAGCTAGGCAACAAAATTACACCGGAAAGAGAACATTGAAGTGGAGAGAAATGATGAGAAGGTGGGGAATGTAACTACTAATGCAGTATGAGTGCTGATGTATAGTGTTGGTATTGGTAATGATATTTGCATTTTACCAACAACAAAAAAAAGCATCTCATTCAACTAAATTATTTATAAAAATTAAAAAAAATTATGCTTAACTTTTGCACCATATATAAGCAATATATATCATTTTTAACTAACCTATTAATTATTTATAAATGAGATGCTTCTTCTGAGATGGAGACAATCCTATTGCCCCCAAATTACATGAGACAAAACCACAAACAAGAAAGATACTAATAAATACTCATAATAATCAAATTTAGAGCTCCAACAGGTTACATAAAAAAGACATTACTTTCTGTTGCACTTCTTCCATTGTGTTAACAGAAAAATCTGACTCCAACAACTTATAAACCCAAATGTCAGAGCTCTAAGTTTTACAGAAACAGAAAGCTTTGACAACTCAGCCAAGGAGGAGAGGAAATCAAATATTACAATAGATTATTATTTCCTAAATAAAATTAACATGACCATATTACTGTAAATTTTCTCACCTTTTACCTCTGCATTCATTGCTGAGAGATCAGAGATTGTATGGCACAAAAAATAGACTGAAAAAGAAAGACAATCCTTTACATGATGCACGTATGTCCACAGGATTTTACAGAACGAGCAAAAGAGAATTATTTGGTCTTTTTCTCTTCCTTGTCTCTCTCAAGAACAACAGGCGCCGCCGGTATGCTGAACCACCATTCTCTCAATCTCCTTGTGAACCGTTCTGTGCTCGCTTTCCTCATAGGCGAGTACCTTGTAAACCACTCCAAAAATACAACTAGTATTATGTATTTACTGGGCAATAAGGCCAGAATCAACGCCCACAGTAGAAGAGCCATAGCAAGTTTGTCACTCGCCTGAGATTCAAAACATGTAGCCATTCGAGGTTCCAAAATCAATGATTGGGCCAAATAAATACAATGCAAACAACATATATGGATGATGTTGGTTCTTACCCGCCCTCATAAGAACAGGGTATATGATGAGAGACATACCTGAGGGAAAATGGCCAATAAAAGCGCGCGCAGCTTGAGAAGAACAATGTTTCCATCTTGGATGAGCTCCTCAACTTGCGAAATTGCATTTTGAACGGCTAGTAGCTGCTCCATTGTGGTCATTGCTGGAGGTGCTACTACCTTGACTTGATCGATAGACTTTCCTTGGTTAATACATCGTGTGAGTACCATGAAGACTGCAATAAAGATGAGCGACAAAGCAGAGGCAAAGCCCAGCCATCCCCTGAAATTTCCACATTGTTTAACTTATCATGACAATAACTGACCAGATTGATGCGCACAAGGAGATGATATTGTTGAAATAAGAAGCATAAAGATATTTATCAAGATGTGGAATTTCATCCTTTCTCAACCTACTCTCTCATTCATGATCTCTTGACAAGAATAAAATCAACAAACTAAAAATTGAACAATATCAACAATAGGCTTCCCGAAACTGCAAACAGATGATCATATCAAGTTCTCAGCCCCAAAGCACACATCCAAAATTGTTGATAAAGCGTCAGAATTATTTGGACAGAGTCTGATATGCAGGTTGCATGGCATACTACTAAATCAACAATTAACAAGATAGCAAATGAAAATGGTCAAATAATTCTGACGCTTCATAGCATTGTGTGTGGCAGAGAAATTTGAGGATTTTGGGTAGAAGAGATGTCGATGCATGCTTTTAAGTTTCTCTTTTCCATGAACCTCTTTAACTGGGTGTCTGCTCAATCTATGTTGCACACAGTTTCTTAGTTAGATTTAAATGTTTACATTTATTTTTAGAGGTCTCTTATAACAATCCTTGTGTACTTGGATGCTCCTTGTCTCTCTACTTCAACAGATGAAAATAAAGGCCAACATCCACGCAAGTATGATGGAGGCATACTAAAGCTGGAATGAGCATACCAGGCCCACTTTTATATTGTATTTTCCCTAATGTCTTAGATTGATAATCGATGCAGCATCTACATTATTCTGAATAGAAAGGAAAGGAAATGCAATAAACACTTGACTAAACTACAAGGGAAAGTATAAGGCTCTGTTTGGATAAAAATTAGGTGGGAATGGTAATGACCCCTCCCTTTGTGTGTAAATGAGAAGGGTAGCAAAGTTTTTATGATTCCTATGTGGGAATCTCATTCCCTTGGTGGTGGTAATCTTATTTCATCCATTTTGGGATTTTTTGCCTAGAGGGAGAGTGTGGGAATGGGAATGAGAATCAAAATGTGCCAAAATTACACACAAATTTGGCCATTCCCATTCCCACATTCTTAAACAAATGCAACCTAAATGTATTTAAATCAACTGTTATGGTTATTTTAAAATCAGAGCTGAGAACCAGGTTCAACAAATAAAAAATTATTTCTAAAACTTCTCATGACTTAATACTATCAAATTTAGTAAATAAACAAATCAAAATGATTTAAATAACTTCATCACGACTTACTAATAAGTAATGTCAAACTTCCAAAATATTCTAATTTTTTTTTACGGATGCAGTCAAACAATTAGTAATGCATAGCTTACTAGTACAAGTATCTACCTCCAAATGATGTAACTGGAGACTAAACAGAAGACTGAAGACTTCAAAGCGTCATCCCAATATGCCAAATAGAGAACGTGTTTCCCAAGTTCCATAACTGGAAAAAGTAATTCCTGGATGTGAACAAGAAACTTAATGTGTTACTAGGTGAATGAAGTTCAACGCGTGAGTTAGATTTGGGGACGGCAAGTACATACTACCTTACCTTCATCACCGCCAAATTTGTGTCAATGCCATCTACTTTAACTCCATCTACTGTTGCTTGGGCTTGTACCACTTTTTTATAGCTGTTTTTAGATTCTTTAACTGCGCTTTCCAATGGTGTCATTTCCCCCACAGCTATCTCACCAACAGTAAGGCCAGACTCAATCGGATCATTTGAACTTGTACCAAACACAAATCCTAGGTTCGAAACCATATCCAACGCTGAGATTGAATACATTCCACCTCCAGCTTTAGAATTGTTAGCTCGGTCCAATTCCCTCAAAGTTGACATGTTTGCCAGTGTTTCTAATATCAAATCTCCACCAGGAAGTTGATCACAAAGATTAAATAGAAGAAGTTCTTCACATCGAAGAGGGATTGCGGAACTTATTTCTTGAACGGCTTGTACTCGCAGAATCCCAAGCACAGCCTTGGAAAGTGCTTCATCCCGTTCGACTTTCTTGATTTGGAACTTTTTTATAAATCTATGAACATACAAAATCTCTCGGATTATTGCCAGCCAATAGTCACGACGAGTATGCCCTTTAAGCTCGGGAAATTCAAATACAACTGGTTCTGATCTACAATGGAAACACAACAAAGAAAGGTCATAAATGGACTCCAGATGAATCTCTCCAGATTATTCTTATTGTTTTGTTCTTGTATGTATCCTTAAAAGCCTTACGACACAAAAAAGCATGCTGTACCACATAAATGTAAATTATAGTACATACTATGCATTGAGCCTTACAAGGAAATTGATTTATAAAGAACTGCCTTGTCAAAAAGCCTAGTACCCCATGGTCCAGTCAACTCAGGTTTAACAACTTGCTTTAAATCATCTGCTAAGTCATATGTTTTTGCCTTGTCAAAAGTTACAACACGTAGAGGTTCAAAGTAAAGTGCATGATCTGTCAGGATTAATCGACCTGCAAGCATGGCAGACAAAATTAAATGGTAAGTAAAGCACAGTGCATAAGTAACCTTGTTTTGAAGTAGGTTGGTAATTTACATTATCAACTACATCGATGTTGATCCCTTATACAGAATAGGTTAATTTTATCTAACAAGTACTTCTATTAATACTAACTTACCAGGCCAAGTCGAAATTCCAACATGTTCAAGAACTGGTTGAGTAGTGACTGTCCCATCCAATTCCAGAATCTTTTCTCCTCTTGATGAGCGAACTGCAGAAAGAAGCGAGGATTCTGTTTGGGCCTTCATTTTTTTAATTGCTCTGTAGAGATCAATAAGAAAAAGATATAGATTGAGGAATTTAAGAAAAGAGATGCCCCTATGAATGTAGTTTGTTTATCTCACACTTATCTCAATGCCCACCATTAATCAAAGTAAATAATGCAACGAAAGACAAAAAAAAAAGCGAAAAAACTTACATCACCAGTTTTTGGTACATAGGAATTCAATTACGACTATAGCTAAGCTGAGAAAATTTTCAATAGTCTATCTACAAAGAGAGAAAGTACTACCCAACGTTTATACCACCTAAGAACGCAATAAAAGGACCAGAGTTGGAAGAACAGTTGTCCAACAAAGGCATCATACTAAAATGGATCCAAAATTCAATCACGACAACTGAATTGTGGCTGCTACACTGTCATAAGGCCTACCTATTTCTCCTGGACAGCATTCTTAGAAAAAGTTTATCAAAATCATGTGATTATGTCACTAAAAAGCATCTCAGCAATAGTTCTTGCACAACAAAGATATCACCAATTCCTCAAGACACAAAGCAGATGAAAATATGATCCCAAATAGAGATGTGGTCACCTCTCTAATCCACTTAGGTACTTGTCATAGATGGAAAATTGAAGTCTTCCACTAGTTGATGCAGTAAGCACCTCAAAAAGATTTTCACTGATCACGACGTCAGCAATGACAGGAACTGCTGGAGCTATTCGGGAGAAAGCCTCTGCCCCAACTGATGCGTCCTCATCTACCTGTGAGATGAGAAACTGTGAAGTAATGCCCACATTAAAGAAAATATAGTTCATATGAATACTTAAGATGTCGCTTCCCGATGCAAGGATTGCTGTGTAAGCAAACACGTGATGTACACCACACTCGTGTCCACACAGACATCACAGCACTAGGTGGTGCATGTTCAAACACACTGTTTGATAAGGAGTATGTATTCAGCACTGAAGCTACGCCATTCACATTTGACGAAACTCCAAGATACTTTAAAGATTGTCCACCTTACATCTATCACTCCCCACACATGAGCAGTCCAGTGTTTAAGGTTCTCAGAGTGTTTCATTTATGAGAGAGGGATCATTACAACTATATCATAGAAATTGAGTCTTAAGAACTTGCATTAAGATTGTTTTCTAATAACCAAAGCCTATTTGGCTTAAGTGGTTTAAGTGTCCGAGTTCATATTCCAAGGACGGGCTCAAACCTAACAGGTGGCGGTAATTCTGATTTCTGACACTGAAACTGTTCCCTAATACATACTTATCAGCAAAACAAAGGCAAGCAGACCTACACTAAGTACAGGCTGGCTGGATGCAGCTGGAGCTTCCCAAGCTAGCATCATATCATATGTTAGACGGCGAAACTTTTTATCAGCCAGATGGCCCATTACTTGTGTAGCTAGAGCAAGGGCCCTAAAACTGCAGTATTCCAAGAAGTTCCTGGCATAACGGGATGGATGCTTTATTGAATCAGAAGCCTCCAGATTGAAGCTCTCTTGAAGCTCAATGGCAGGAATTCCAAGTATTCTGCATCATTAATTTGTCGTTTGGAATTAATCAATAAATAAGTGTGAATTCTATGATAAACATGAAGTTGGGCCCAAAAACAATGACTGAGAACGAGCTTGATGTAAACTAAATTATTTAATGAAATATAAAGCGGATTTTCACAAGATTTATGTGCATGTAATGGGATATGCAGGTGCCCTCTTACTTGGAGCACCTACGAACAACTATGTTGGAAATTGGAGAGAGCTCTGATATCCAGTTCCTCCCAGCAGATGGAGATTTTTCCATCTCCTCAAATTCTTCATCCAGGGAACTTCTTCTGCCTAGCAACCACTTGAATGATCCTTCCCTCACCAAACTTTCAAGCATGTTCCTGGTCTTGTTTGTGGCAGCCAGCTCCAAATTTGATCCCACTCAACCCTTTCTCTCTTAAACCAAACCCTGTTTCCACACCAAAAATAACTACCCACCTCAGCAATTCATCAATACCCATTATCAAATCAGATGCTTACTACCATACCCATTACCCAATTCACTAAAATAATCTTGCATGGTCCACTCCCAACCACCGATTCACCGAAATGAAATACTGATGCAAGAATCAAAGCAAAATTTCCACAACCAAACAACACCAAAAACATACCTCGAAACCCAATTCAAATTGTGTCCAGTGAAACAATCTGGGTGGAAACCGATTTCACCAAATCGACAGCTACCAGCTTCTTCTTCATTAGATTCTGTCGTGATTTGGGGTTTATCCAAAGTAAGAGAACACTGAAAGTGATATATGCGAGGGAGAGAGGAAGGGCATGGCGCAGTAGATTTAGGACGCGTTCGAGTGTTTTTTTCTCTATTTTTTGTTCTATTAATATTGATAAATCAATATGGACTACATAGGTTAATATATTTATGTGTTTTAATTGTTCACGTAATTTATGAAATTAAAACTTTGTGGCACGTACGTGCCAATTTGTGGTTTGATTGGAAATGAAGGTGAGACCAAAAATATGTACATTTCTGGTGTTTGGCCAAACAAAAAAGGACATATAAATCTTCATTTGAAATTTGCATCACGATTTTGTGGCTCAGGTGAATCTACATAATTATTTCACATATATATATATATGTGTTTGAAAAATGAAAATCATGATGAAGAATATGATATGAATGATGGAGTATTTTTCTCCTACGTGTAAAGTGAATTTTTTAAATCATAACGCAAATGAAATGAAATGCATAATATGTGACGTTGAACTTTTTTTTCTTCAAATTTTTGATGATGGAGAAAAGTATAATTTTTTGTATTTGGATTTCACAACTCCACTAGATTGTGTTTTCACACGGGTTTAAATTTACATATTAGTTATTGCGAGAGAGCGGTTTGATCACTTAAAGTTAGGTTGAATGTTGAAACACAAAGATGTGAAATTAAATGAGATAAATAAATAGATAAAAAAGTGTTGGGGTGGATCTATAATAGCCTTTTCATTTTAGGGTCTCTCCACAATAAGTTGCTAGCTCGGGCTGTCAACTACTATACTGTATATACCTTTGACTGCCGAGTAGAATGCTCAATTCGCCACTTGCTACCCACTACAACTCGTTGAGTTGCAATGAGAAGCAGGGTTGACCTCTCCTCTTCCCACCGTAAGGAGAGACTATTAGAGCTATTGAGACCCACAAAAAATCTTTTTGAGCTCATAAAATATATTTGGCGACGGCACTCTAAACACTTTTGACATTTTCTAACACATCAATTTGAATTGCATATTATAAACTCTATCAAGTGAATATTAGAGCTTAATCTATAGACAATATCTTTATATCAATCCACCATATATCAACATAATTAATCAAGGTCAATTCATTAAATTGTGATCACCCACAAAATCACACCCCCTTTAAATTACCATCAAGCAATAAGCTCCACACTAAAAAGAAAATAATACACAAATCATACCATCATGTCAAATGATGAGATAAGATATTGCCATTAAATAGGAAAAAAATATCCGTGTGAGATTGAGAGCCCATTATCGAAAACCCAATTATTGTTTCACTCATTGTTCAACAAATACACCTATGATTATCAAAAAAAAAAAAAACAAATACACCTAAATTATCAACACCAATTAATTGATTATATTCATATTTTGGAGAAAAATCCAAGCATTTTTTTGGGCATAATAGACCCATATATACTTTATTGCCCCTTTAATTCGGAAGATTTATTAGTAATTAGCCTTTGCTTATTTCGCAAGTAAATACCCACCTATAATATTTGCTATTTGGGGGGAAAATGGCTTCTTTCACCTAATTAATTTTTTTTATATGATTTTGACGACGGAAGGCAATCCTCCCTACTAGAATGTATTTTTAATAAATCGTGACCGGAGATGTAAGAGAATGTCTTGACTATTTGGCCAATGTTGAAGCACCAATCCCTTAATTAACACATAATTAATTAAACACACATACATATTTGAGGTAAATTTTAATCATCTCCCATAATTATTAAGTCATTCATAGAAATCCTACCCACCTTCACACTATTCCTGCATCGTTTAACAAAAAAACTCAAAACTTTTAAACGTTACATCGGAAAACATTAGTTATGAACGATTTAATTATCGTGAATGATTCATAACTGATAAACAGTGTAATTTTCAAGGTGTATAAATGAGTCAGTTGATTGAAGCGTAACGCACATTTGCAATTAGTTTTAGATATTCTTTTATTGTTGCGAGAAATTTCCGTTATTTATTTGACTGATTCACAGAAAATGAATGGGATTTTTGTATGCGTTGGAAAAGTTAAGACTTGTACGGAAAGTAAGAAAAAAAAAGAGGATGGTCAAGATACTATTCTTACAGTTTCTTAGTTGTAAGTTTGAGAAGCGGTAAAAACAAAAAAATGTGATGAGAAGAGAAAAGAATAAGAGAATTTGAATGAAGTTTGTAACCTTATTGAAAATTTAATAGAACAAAAGCTCAATATAAAAATAAAGAGAAAAAATGGATATCAGTTAGGGGACATAAAATTATGTCAGTGAAGTGTTCAAAATGACGTATACGTAGTTTTATTCAATCACTTAATATATTAAATTCAAAACTATGTTGTGTTGAAAAACCCAACCACCCACGGCCCACCCCAACATTTGGTGGGCTTTTGGAAACAAAGTAGTTTTGAATTTAATGTATTAAGTGATTAATTAAAATTACGTCGTTTTATGCAGCTTACTGTCATAAGCTTATGTCCCTCAACTGATAGACATTTTACTCAAAAATCAATACTACTTTTACATTTTTTGTATACAAAGTTACATCAAAAGGATAACTCTCTTCTCATCCACTAAAAATTGAACTTAAGATTTGATAGCTGATTGCTTGACAACTAGGTTAAGTGCTAATGGACATTACATTTTCCGTCTTCTAAAAACTTTAACAACTATTTGAGTTGGTGCTCGAGATTTCGAATGCCTCCTTATGATACACGTGACTAACTTATTTAGTTATTACATTGGACACTGTAAAAGAATAAAACTATTAATAAGATTTCAACTATCAGCTTGAGTTGGTCTTGTGACAGAGACGAAACCGATTGTTTAGCTCATGACGTTTATTTTAAATCAAATTAAACAAAATATCTAAATCGAAAATAAAGTTCTCCATACAGATATATTTTTATCAACACGACTCAAACTCAAGACCAAACTCATTGTCATTTATTTCGCCGATAAGGTTGAGTTTGGCTTAAAATGACACCAATCAATCGTTTAACAAGGTAATTTCTTTTAATCTCAATCCAATGAACACATTTTTTGTTAAGACAACAAACGAGCGTACATATATAGAACAAAACATGTGTAATTACTAGGACGCGTGTGTAACGTGTGTTACCAACGTAATTTAACACCTGAATCAGGGGCAATATGGTAAAATCCCATTCTCGTGCCGCCTCTCTCCTTCTTCTTCACAACGAAAAAAATGAATATAAAGCCCCAAATAAAACCTATTTAATCACTCAACAACCGCACCACCAACACCGAAGAAGAGATCAAATTATTTTCTCCGCAGAACCAAAAATTTTCTCTGCTCTCCGAAGATTCAACCGATTTTTCCCGCTCCATTTTCCCGAGAAAAAAAGATCGATTTTTGCTGAGCCGTGAGCCATGTGTGGAGGAGCCATCATCTCCGACTTCATCTTGCCGGAGAAGTCCCGGAAGCTCACCGCCGACTACCTCTGGCCCAATCTGAAGAAACCCAGCTCCGGTAAGAAGTTCTCGAAGCCGATTATCGACGTCGACGACGAGTTCGAAGCCGATTTCCAGGAGTTCAAGGACGATGTCTCCGATGCCGACGAAGCTTCCGAGGTCGTCGTCGATGTCAAGCCCTTTGCTTTCTCCGCTCGCAAGCCTGGTCTCTCTCGTGGTAAGCTTCTCCGATCTTCACTACCCATTTATGGAAATGGGTTTCGTTTAATTTTTTATTTTTCTTATGATTTTCTTATATTTGGGGTTGATGATTTTGTTATGAGTTTGATGATTGTGTTGCTTATTTCTGGAGAAATGTATTTTTTTCTGTTCATTATCATGTTTTGTGGGTGAGATTTAGTTAGATCTCTTGTGTGCCATCAATTTATGTGGAAAAAAAGCAACTTTTAATCAATATTGTGTAACAAAGATTGTTAAAATTTGCTTACTAACATGTAGCTTGTATTGTTGTGTTGTGTTTTGGTTATGAGTCATTTAAGTTGGAGACTTTTGTTTTTTTGGAATCACATCTCCATTTTTACACAAATATGGCTTTTCTTCTTCCCTGGAAGATGTCTCTCCTTTTAAGTTTGTTTCAGCTTTACTTTCTTATTAAATTCAATTTTTTAGAATCTATCTTTATAGTTTTTACTTGGTTTAGCTATCTGATTAATGCTAGGAAAAAAACAAAAAGAAATTTGATTACTAGATATTGCTCACCAAAATTTAGGGATCTTGGAGGAGAGAAAATCCTAGCCAGCATGGTTATTATTCATTGCTCCTTGTTCTTATTTGCTTAGTTTTTGTAATTTGTGTGGATTATAAGGTCTATCAATCATTAAATTGAGTAAGTTTAAGCTTAATCACTGTTTTCTTGAATGATTGGTTGGTTGAGAGTCTATTCATTGAAGAATATTCAAAGAATGAATGATTAGATTTTGTTGTGAAGAAGTTTAGTTTTATGGGAGTGTAGAGTTTGTTCA